>JAWWEM010048574.1:9608-46565 GCA_035582935.1 Ormyrus thymus
ATTTTTATTTTATTCTTTAATATAGTTAATATTTTTTAATTTTATGAAATGTTTATGGAAGTTTTTAATTACCTACATTTTCATTTCTTAAATGTTAAAATATTCCTAAACATTAATTTGTGATGAATCAAAACGTTAATTTTTTTGTTTAATTTATTTCTCAAAAAATATTGAATCTATCTATGAAATTTTTATCTCTTATTAATCTTATAAAATATAACATGTAATTAAAATTTTATGACATTATCTCTTTTAGTATAGAAGAAAAAAGTTATGTATGAAAAAAATGCGTTATCGCTGTCACACGATAATAGGAGTAAAAATAAATCAATCATTCTCAAATTTGGCACCGAGTAGTATTTTTATAGCTGTAGATATGCATAATTTTTTGAAACAAATTGTCTTCATTTTTCAAATTGCATTTTCTCGAAAACAATTCAACGAATCAACTTGAAATTTATAGTGTATCTAGTTTATATTAATAAGAATGTACATAAAAAGTTTCATTAAAATTGGATAAATATTTATGGAGATAATTAATTTTTAAATTTTAACCTTCTTTATATTTTAGGGTCGCATAGTGAGTCATTATTTTTGTGATAGAAGTTAATCAAAACATTTTTTTTTTTTTAAATGACGTTTCTTACTTTATTTTGTACAAATTTAGTTTAAAAAAATAATATAATAAAACTAAATATTAAGTTTGAGGAAGCTAAGTAAGTATCAATGAAGTGGTACCGTTTTTTTTTTATATCTACATAATCAGAAGCATATGATAATGTGCTTGAGATAAACCTTTTTGATATATGTGTCCATAAAGTAGTTACTTTACGGACTATTTTGGGTCTGTGAAATTGAATTTTTACGGACTCGTATCCTCGGGACTCAAATTAGTCCGTAAAGTACTTTACGGACCCTTAAAATAATATTCGCACCATGGCCGTAAAATTTTCCTCGGCTTTGCCTCAGGCATCATGTCGCGCAGTGCAGAAATTTCAACTTTCTGCCCTTGTAGCGTAATATACCATTTATACAAAGCTCAGAGTAATATTAGTATCGTAATCAATTATAATCCACCGAATTGCGTTATCGTAATGAAATCACATCTAAAATCATTTCTAAGTAAAATTTTTTACGATTCTAATCAAACCATTTGAGATGATCTGATAAATGCTGTATAAATATAATAAGCAATCAAACTTAACATCAGTTACAGAACTGTAACGAAGAAGTAAGATGTACCACCTCCTGCTGGCGGGTTTCTTGTTTGTGGCAGCTGTTGGTGAGTTTAAGCAATAAAATTGGACTAAACAAAATTTGACTGAATTGACAAATTTTGAAAAAAAGAAATTGACTAACTTTTTATATTTTAAAGTAACTTTGATTCAAATTATAAAAGTATTTGTACTCTAGATAAGCCTCTTGAAAGTCCCCTTAAAAGTATAAAATTAAGATCAAACAAGATCTCATATTATTTTTAATTTAAAAAAATATTTTTCCAAGAAAGTTCTGAGAAAAATAAATTATTGTTAACTGTAACAATTAAACAACGGTATAAATTACTTACCGACTTTACAACTCTTATTTACGTGTACTTAATATCATTAAGAATAAATGAACAAACATGTTGTTTTATTAGCTGCTTAAGTAACGTATACTTTCTTGCTGACAAATTTTGGCATCATTTTAGTCAGCTGATGCTTTACAGCAATATGATTAGTCTTACTTATCTAGCGCATAAGATCAAAGTTCAAAAAACGTTAATTCCAACAATAAAACAGCAAGCAGGTCTGTTTAATTCTTGTTAAAACAATGACTCCACTCCCTGCAGCCAATGCAGCCCACATCAAACGGTCGAGATCCCTCGCCGGCCGCATAATCGGCGGTGAGAACACGACGATCGAGCAGCACCCTCACCAGGTCTCCATTCTCGACGAGGAAGGACACTTCTGCGGGGGCAGCATCATCTCCAGGTACTACGTCCTCACGGCGGCCCACTGCCTCGAGGATATCGGACCCTACGATTACGGCGACTATCGCGTCCGCGCGGGATCCACCTTCCAAAATCTCGGCGGCAGCCTCCACGCGATCTCCAGCGTGCTGATGCACGAGTACTACTACGAGGACAGCGAGGGAGTGCCGATCAACGACGTGGGCCTGATCCGCGTGCTGCAGCCCTTCGAATTCGACGCCAGCCGGCGACCTGTGACGTTGTACGAGGCGAACGAGGCCATGAAGGCCGGGGAGCCGGCCGTCGTTACCGGCTGGGGCTTCAACGACGACGACGTCTCGCCGGACGTGCTGCAGGCCGTGACCGTCCCCATCGTGTCCAAGGAACTTTGCGCGCAGGCCTACGGCTACCTGCCCCAGGGACAGATCTGCGCGGGGTATTACGAGGAGGGACAGAAGGACGCCTGCGGGGGTGACTCCGGTGGCCCGTTGATCGTGGCCGGTAAACTCGCGGGGATTGTGTCTTGGGGCGCTGGCTGCGCCCTGCCCGAGAATCCTGGGGTTTACACTGAGGTGGCGTACTTCCGCAGATGGATTAAGCAGCATTCGAATGTGTGAGGTTGGGGAATGAATGTGAGGCACGCAATCATTCGTTGAATTCGCGATTGAGATGTGTTGTGATGTAACGTGAAAGGTGATGCGTTAGGATGTATTGTTTAATAAATTACAAGTTTTTTAATTTCCTTAATTACGCACTCTCATTCACATACTACATTCAAGATCGTAATTTTTGCTGAATTGGCAATCAGCTGAAACCATTTCATCGCTTTTGACCGATTGGGAAATCCTGCTCGAATTTCTTCGATAATTTTAGCATTCAATTTTTTATTTAGAAACTCATGTAAACAATTATTTAAAATTGAAAATATTATAATAATTGTGTCTTGTCATAATAAACATCGTATATAAATTTACAGGTTCACTTTGTATATTTTTAATATTGAAATAATTATTTTTCTAATAATTATTTCGTATTTACAATAATCTAAAAAAAAAAATAAAAAAATAAAATGTTAACAAAACTTTTTTTACCGTCTATCAAGTCTAATCTCAGGCACGAGCTAAAGACTCGTTTACCTGAGTAGTCCCGCGGTAAAGGTCTGTTCTCAAACGCCGAGTAGCTCGCTGTAAAACTTTTTCGCCAGAATTCCAGTGGACTGACCTGCGCTCTCTCGGCCACTCCATTGTCTTCCGAAAAAAAGTTAGTTTCTAAAAGTTTTCACAAGCCGCGGGAAGTCTTGCGCAGGGACCTTTTCGAACATTTTTGAAACTTTCTAGTTATCTAGCCGGACAGCAGAACGCTGTTGGATTTCGTTTAGAGTAGGTTCGTTTGCGAGAGGCTCCTCCGTTTTTAGATGAAAATGTTTCGGTTTTTATTAATCTACTGTTTGTTAACTGCTGTTATTGGTGAGTTTGACTAATTTCTTAAATTCTAGTACTAATTTTTTTTCTAAATCACTAAAGTAATTATAAATTTCCATAAATAAATACTGTTCACATTTCATCTCTGATTTAAAATTACATTGAAACTCTAATTATTAAACTTTTAAATAATAATTCCTATAAAACTGTAAGTAGAATTACATTAATCCACTACCAACGCGTTTTTAATTAACCGCCCGCTTTTCATCCAAACATGAAATTATATCGCCCAGAAAAATAGCAATAAACCAATTTGAATTAATTGTTTAACCGCCCCCCACCAGCCCGGGCCCCCTTCCACAAGAAAAGCCACAAAGACATGACCAGCGGTCGCATAATCGGCGGCGAGGAGACGGCGATCGAGAGCTACCCGTACCAAGTATCCCTGCTCTACAACCGCAGCGCCGCGCTGGGCTTCGACCACCACTGCGGCGGCAGCATCATCTCCGCGACCTACATCCTGACGGCGGCCCACTGCGTCTCCAGTCGTCCGCTCTCGAGGATGATGGTGCGCGCGGGCTCGGCGCGCACGGACTCGGGCGGCTCGCTGCACCAGGTGGCGCGGGCCGTCGTCCACGAGGAGTTCCGGGCGTCGCCGACGCCGGTGAACGACGTGGCGCTGCTGAGGCTGTCGAGGCCGCTGCGCCTCGACGAGGCTCGCCGGCCGATCGAGCTGTACCGCCAGGGGGAGGAGACGGTGCCCTGCGAGCGCGCCACCGTCACCGGGTGGGGGGAGACCGGACACGGCAGGCCGGCGCAGCTGCGCGTCGTCACGGTGCCGGTCGTCTCGAAGGTGCTCTGCGCTTTCGCCTACGACGGCTTGGAGGACGGGCAGATCTGCGCGGCGTTTTACGGACTCGGGGGTAAGGACGCGTGCCAGGGGGACTCGGGAGGGCCGCTGGTTGTGGGGGGCAGGCAGGCCGGCATCGTGTCCTGGGGGAAGGGCTGCGCGCGCAGCGAGTTTCCGGGGGTGTACACGGAGGTCGCGCATTACCGCGACTGGATCAGGGGGCACGCCAACGTCTGAGGCGGTGTTCTTTTGGAAGTTCATTGGATGGATTTTTTTTTTTGTAATTTTTGTGCAGTGTGATATTAATGGATTTACTTGAGATATGGAAGGAGATGTTTGAAATGAATGTAATAAAGAGAATAAATAAGTCTGTATGCTAAAAAATTGCTTTGTATATTTATTACTTTATTTTATTGAGATTAAAAGGAGTTGTGTCTTTGTCATTAATTCATTTATAATTCATTTATTTTATATGTCTGCAGTCTATAAAGGCAGCTTGGTTTACATAATTTATTGCGTTCAATTAAATAAAAAATTTTATTAATGAATTATCGTCGGGCCAATGTTTTTGTTCGACGAATAAGTGCATATTTTAGAAGACTAAAAAAATAATAAATACCGTATGACCAAACAAATTTTTTTTTGACAAATAATTCACTCCGCCTATTTCTGATTTCTCAATTAAACAGAATTTTTTTTCTCAATATCAAGTAATTTTTATTTTTTTTTTCGTTTTGTTTATTAAGTAATAATAACAGTTCGAGTAAAGCTTTAGAATCAAGAACAATTTTAATTGTTAATTTCAAACTGTGGATCGAGTACGATAAGGTTGATCGAAATAAACTAGGTTATTGAGAAAGAGCGATGTGAACGCATAATTGATACTGCTGCAATAATCGTAAAATAATAATAAATTGGTTATACAAATAGGTTTCATTTTTAGTTGCTCTAAAATCTTTTCGCCGTTAGTAACGATGTTCCACCTTTTTCTGTTAATTAGTATTTTATTGATCGTAGGTAAACTGATATTATTCACTATTATCGTCATTTCGAGTTTTATCAATATCTATTTTATTTCTTTTCTATAAACGAAACTAGACTGCGATAAGTCCCAAATTATCCCTGTTACTGTTTTATAAAAGGTATCATAATACTAGCCTTATGACTAAACATAATGATGACACCGATGGCCGGCTGGGGCACATAAGAATTGGATTGCCCTGAGCAGCTCAACCGCCGATCGTGCCGATCAACAGCAGGGAGGAGTAATAAGGCCTTCCTGGGAGGTTTGCCCGTAGGCGAGGTCTGCGCTATCAGGGCCGATAAGAGCACCTGTTTCGGGGACTCGGACGAATTGTCGTAGTGCAAAGGAAGTGAAAAATGTCATGAAATTTGATAAATAAAGTATTTATTCTTAAAAGAGATCACAGCATTTTTAATTGCGCCTGGTAAGATTACCCGTCTAAGCAGCCAAGTTCTACAAAAATTAAAATTAAAAGTTCCCCCGTGCAGGCAAGGCCTAATTGTTGACAGTTGTTACAAATTAAAATTGAAGTTGAAAAATAATTTCTTAAATTTCATTATTTCAATGTAAGTGCAATTACTATTTGTAGACAAGTAGAAGCTTTATATTAAAGGGTCTGATTCTTATTTTGCATGTTAATTTGTTCATAAAAGAGAATTAAAAACTAATCAACTACAAAATACATTAGAGATTGTAGATTTGATTTATATTTATATAAAATTATGTACAATAGAAGATTTATAAAAATCATTGTCGTTAAAAAAATTAAATATTCTTTACCATTTTATAATACAAATTTTCTATTCTGCACACATGTATGCACATAGTATGAAAATATTACTTTTCTCGTGTAATTTATAAAAACAATTTCCTTATGCATCGGCAAAAGAATGCACAATAAAAACATACACAATATAGTATAGTACAATATAGTCATTTTTAAGGCTTAAGTATGTGAAACTTTGAGTTCATTTCCTTGATAACACATTCACTTTATGAAATTCATATTGTTTCCTTTCAAGAATTGCAACGTCTTCCTTTTTTTCCAAAACAATTTAGTATCTTCGGAGTCACTTAGTTGTAGATCTTTTACACCTTCCTCGTATCGAGAAATGTCAGCAAGTTGGTCATCCGGTATATCTTTCATTTGATTTTCAATGTCATTATCAATCAGAAACTTCTCACTTGGTTTCAAAACTTACTGCGAAAACTAGACTCGGAATTTTCGTTTCTGTTGTGGACAAAACTTTTATGTCTCAGCATTTCATATTTTCTATGATAGGTCTTATCGCAAATACTTCATTTAAAATGACTTTTTCTCTTATTCACAGTAAGTTTATGTGCAGTAAATACGTGCTGCAAAAGACTATTTTTTTAAAGAAAACTTTTAGTGCAATAGTTACATTGGACCAAATTTAATTTTTTGTTGAGCTTAGATTTAACACTGTTTTTGTACTTCAGACTTTTTTTTAAAAACCATCTCAGAAACAGTACAGGCGAGGTCTTTTTCTTCTTCGCATGTATTATTATTGTTTTCCAAAAAATTGCTTTTCATCACAAACCCATTAGGAACACTTGAGTCAAAATTTATTTTTTTTTAGCCCGTTGCACTTATGCTTATAACGCTTAGCTCGAAAGCTTTTGCCGCAAACGTCGCAGTTAAAATTCATTCCTTCGTGCAAAGCCTGCTTGTGAGCGATCATACTAGCTTTTCTTATAAATTTCTTGCTGCAAACGTCGCAGCCAGATGCCATTCCTTCGTGCACAGCTTGCTTGTGAGTGAGCATATTAAATTTTCGAATAAAGCCCTTGCCTCAAACGTCGCAATTAAATGTTATACCCTCGAGGGCTTGTAGCTTGTAATTAGCCATTTTATTTTTAGTTGGAACACTGTTGTCGCAGACGTCTCAGTCGAATGTTATTTAATCGTAGTGAACTGCTTCTGGGCGATCATACCATCTTTTTTGAGACCTGTAAATATAATGCAGTTTTTAACCTCAGTGCTCTGCGCTATTCTGAAGTATTAAGTACTTATCCTCATAGCTCATCTATCTTTGATAAAAAATAACGAAAAAAAGCTCGCGTCCAGTTCCTTTTGTAAGATTCTTTAGCCAACAATTAAATATTTTTTTCTTCGAAGATCTCCGCTTTCCTTTATTTAAAGTGAAAAAAGTCATTTAAGGTAGATTTTCAAAGATCCCCTGTAAAGGTTTCGATATCTATTCTGTATCTCATTTTTATTCGATGCTACTCTGAAAGGGAAAAAAGTATCGTGATGAAGTAAGTACAGAAAGTAGTTCCATTTATGAATCACTTTCGATAAGTATCTTACTACAATTTGTATTTGTAAGTCAAATCTTATCAATATGTTATTAAAAATCATTTTAATTAATTTTGTATCGACTGCGCACATTATATTCACTGCTGCGTGAATGTCGTGTTTCCTATTTTTTGCGTCTTACTCACTGCCTTCGTCTATTTTATCTTGCGCGATATATGATAGGATAATGATATATAAAAGATCTGATAGTTGAATAATAGTCTCATTGCTTCTCCGACGGTAGCTCAAGATGATTCGTTTTGTATTGATTGCTTCTTTATTTGTGGCTGCTGGTAAGTTTCATATTTCATTAAAGATTAATAACGATTTTAATGCAATACATTAATGAAGACTGTGTGCCTTGTAAAAATTTCAGTTTTATATATGTAGAGGCCATTTGTTTTCTAAAACTTTACATTGATTGATGTATCGTTATAAGCTTAATGTATTATAATTTAATAATTTAAACTAACTATTGCACAATAACACTTACCTTAACTACCCACCTAAAATTACTAAAAAATCTTTTGTTCTTCGCAATATCTCATTTGTACAATAAAACAACTTCACACCCCTTCGTCTCTCCTTCCCACCACCAGCAACCAGCGTAAAATCGTTTTGAAACCTTCCAGCGAGCGGTCGCTCCACAAAACCTCCCCGGAACCGCATAATCGGCGGAGAGAACGCGGCGATCGAGACGTTCCCGTACCAGGTGTCGGTCCAAAGCTACGACGAGCACGACTGCGGCGGCAGCATCATCTCCGCCGAGTGGGTGCTCACGGCTGCTCACTGCATCCACGACGAGGGGGAGGCCTTGACTGTGCGCGCCGGTTCCAGCTTCACGGAGGACGGCGGCAGCATTCACAGAGCGGACCGCGTCGTCGTCCACGAGAAGTACGAGCTGCTGGAGGACGGCACGCCAATCAACGACGTTGCCCTCATCCGCGTCAAGCAGCCGTTCGTCTTCGACGACACCCGGCAGCCGATCGAGCTCGTTAAAGTGAGCGCTGAGTTTATAGGGAAGATGATACAACAACTAACAGTATATGCATTATCATTTTTTGTACAGGCAAAGGAGTTGATACACAAAGGCGCGTGGGCGGTGACCACGGGCTGGGGTGCAACTGACAAAATGCTCTACGACGGTCAGCTGCAGAGCGTGGCTTTGCCGATGATCAGCACGTCCCTCTGCCGTAGCGCCTACAAGGACAACCTGCCAAAGGGCAACATCTGCGCCGGGTATTACGGCATCGGCGGCAAGGACTCCTGCCAGGGCGACTCGGGCGGTCCGCTGGCCATCAACGGCCGTCTCGCTGGTATCGTCTCCTGGGGCTGGGGATGCGGGCAAGCCGACTATCCTGGAGTGTACACCGACATTGCTTACTTCCGGGATTGGATTAAGAAGCACTCCGGAATATAGGGAGTTGAGGGTAGAAGTTTGGGGAACGTCGATGTGAACAGTGGTTTTTATATGTTTGACCTGCGTTCGGCGCACGAAATTGATTCGTAAATAAAGTTTCTTTTAAGCAAAAAGCGCCTTTTTATTTGGAAATTTTATTTGGCCATTATTTTATTTATGGTAAAATTATATCAACCATGAGTATACAAATCTGGAACAGATTTATTTGACAAAGGTAGATGAGTACAATTTTTATTTAAAAGTTCATACTTTTGATACTTATTCTTATTTTATTCAGAGTACTGTATAGAGATATTTTTAACAATTAGAAAACTACAATACCCATATCAATGTCTAAGCCCCAAAAACACGTTTTTATGTTTTTAATATTGAATCATTTTTGTATTTGAATTTTAGTTCAGATATTGAACAAAATTTTTAAAAGAGCGATGTTCTGTCCGTTAACAAAATAAAAGTGAAAGAAAATATTAGAAAAAGTGAGCGCAACATTTTGTTTGAGTTCACATCAGATTGCAAACGTTAAATGTTACAAGGCTTCTGGAACAGATATTACCTTTACCTTCTGTACAACGCATAAACGTAATATCTAATGAAGGCTGGAAATTCCATTCATGACAGGCGCCGGTTTATTGCACAACTTTTTATTTTAAATGAAAAAGATGACGCAATATGTGGCCACTGATGCTTAAACATAATTGAATCAGACGTTTTGCGTGTCTCCTTCATCAATTTAACGAATGCACTTGAATTAAACCTTAAAGTTGTCTAATATCAAGGTTTTGATAGATACTAAAAATGCGGGTTTTAATTTACTAATTTGATAATAATTCTTTTTTTATAGGTCAATGTGACTCGTAAACGCTTACAGCTTGCCTAAACATAACAATAACAGTTCTTCTTGATTTCGGTCCTCGTTTTCTTAACACCCTTACGCCCGAAAACGAACTTTCTCGAAAAATTCGAAACTCCCTGTACTTCCTACAAAAGCGCGATTCAGCGTAAAAACCTGAAAAAGGAATTTTCGAATTCCGATCACAGTGCTGACACAGAGACATTGAAACGCGTTATCAATTGTAGGACAGAAGCGGGCTAGTATCGTTTGGGTTTTTCTCGCGGAGCTGCATCGCTTCGCGATAAACTTGCCCCGGGATCTTTAACTTCGCTTTGTTTAGAGTTACGTCACGCAACTCGTCATAATGCTAGACTTGGTGGTGCTAATATAAATATAGGCTCGAACTTTTTCAAAAGGCAGAACGAATTTGTTAGCAAATCAGCCAAGATGTTCCGTTTCCTCATGATTTCTATGGTTTTGTTCGCAGGCAATGGTAAGTATTGTATTTGTGATTTTTTAGTTGAAAATTGTTAATAGTTTTTTATATTTTTTACATTTTTGTCCTTATTTATATAGATTATGAATGGCGAATGAAAAAGAAATAAAAACATTAGGTCGAATTAAATAATTGTTGTTAATAAAAAAATGTACTTTCAACTATAATACAAGTTTTCTAACGAGTTTATTATTAAAGAGTTATTTTCATTTTCTAATTTCATTAAATATAGTATATAGAAATAAATTATAATAAATTAAAAATTTTAAGTTACATTTACACGGAAAGCAACAAAATTTTCTTAAAATTTTAATAGCACGAATAAGTTCTTACATAATGCGTGTTAATGATTAGATACAGATTTGTATATATATTTGACCTGTTTTCGAAAGCACTCTCTAATTCTGAGAGTTTAATTTCCAATAAAATTAAACTCGAGGTCAAAATAAATATTTTATTACGACTAATTAGGTTTACATTATTATTTCTCTCTTGTGGATAAATTTAATGTGCTCGAAATATTGTCGTAACGTTCGTTATTTAGTAGTTCCTTTTAAAACAAAATTTAATTATCCTGATTTAAATTTATTTTTAAAAAATTCTTATTTTCCAAAGTCTTACAGAGTTACCCAAATCAATACTTTTATTAACATTCTGTTTGTACTCGAAAAATAATTACAGAAGTAGCACTACTTATTTCTCGTTAAATATGTTCAGCATTTATCTACATTTCATACTAAATAAAAGCAAGCTGCTCTCTTTCCAGTAATGTCAGCGACGATCGAAACGACCCACAAGATCATCGGTGGCGAATTTACCACCATCGAAAAGTATCCGTATCAGGTCAGCATTGAGAACCAATACCGCAACAGATACAGGCACGACTGCGGCGGCAGCATAATTTCAGCCGAGTGGATCATCACCGCTGCCCACTGCATCCAGAGGAAGACCAGAGTTCGTTCTGGCACGACCTTCATGGAACGAGCCGGAAGGATCCACGCGGCTGATAGGATCGTCGTTCACGAGAATTACCAAGTCAGGAGGGATGGAGTGCCGGTGTACGATATTGCACTGATTCATCTGGAGAAGCCTTTGACTTTGGACGAGAAACGTCAGCCTATCGAACTGTTTAAGGTAGCACGGATAAATTATTAGTAAATTAGGATTGAAATTCAAACTGAGAGCAGGAGGCATATTTATCTGGAAAGAAAGCATTTTTTGCCTTATGTTTTCTTTTCAACATTCAGAGAAAACTTAATTTTAAAGTAGGATTGTGAAATGAGGCAGTTATCTATTAGAATTTCTCAAAAGCAAAGCATTTTCATACATCCCTTGCCAAAAACAATCTAATCTTCATTAAGTAAATCTTTTACCTTTCTTGCACCCTCTCAGGAAGGCGAAGTACCATCAGAGGACGTTCAAGGCATCGTAACCGGCTGGGGAGCGACAGAGAAGCCCGTGAACAGAAACCAGCTGCAAAGCGTGTCCCTGCCAATCGTCAACAAGGCGATCTGCAACAAGTTCTACATATCCAACCGGTCCCACAAGTTCATGGACATCCCGCACGGGAACATCTGCGCCGGCTACGTTGGCGTCGGTGGCAAGGACTCCTGCCAGGGCGACTCCGGCGGTCCCTTCGCCGTCGGTGGTCGTCTGGCTGGTGTTGTTTCTTGGGGCAACGGGTGCGCCCTGCCCGATTATCCTGGAGTTTACACGGAAATTGGATATTATAGGGACTGGATTAATAAGACGGCAAACATTTGAGCTGGGAATTGAGCTGGGCAAGAGCTTAGGTTGCGGAGCAGCGTTGAAATTGATTAATTTGTTGCGAAAAGATTGAGTGTATATTGAAATTGTCATGTGTGTGATGTGTCTCGCTCATGTGGACTTAAAGTGTACATTGATTCAAAATTATGCGAACCATAATGTATAAATAAACTTGTATTTAAATGTCTTTCAATAAACTCATATTTTGAAGTTATTGATTTGTTACGTTTTTATTTAATAAAATATTTGAACTTCTTAAATTTTTCAATTCTTATTACAAGTTTCTACAAGAATGTCTTTTTTATGTTTCAGGTATGTTCAAGGGATTTAATGAATCTAAAAAATATCGTTCGTCACGTAAGTTTAACTTATTTAATTAATGAAAATCCAGTAATGGAATAACTGTGTATATACATCTAGGAATTAATTATACAGATTGAGAAAATACACGAGCAAAGGCACCGTATTTACAGTGCAGTGTTTAAATTCAATTTAAATTAACGTAACTGTACAATAAATGATACCCAGTTTTCGTTTCTGAGAAAATAAAATAAAAATATTTTACCTTTAGTTTCTGTATTACTATTATAAAACTCTTCATATTTAAAATAGAGTATCATTTTTTAAACTTTTATAAAAAAAGAGAAAAATTAATTTATTAAAATTTTTAGTAAAATTTATTGCAATAAACTCTGATGTTACAATTTCTTTTGGTTTGATTTACCCTTGACTGCTTCCTACAGATTGACAGCATTAATTGCCTGGTTGCTCGACTGCAGGGGTAGAGTCCTAATGTTACGTATGTTAGTTGTTAGAACAGTGTTATAAATGTGACCTGATATAAGGTTTGTTTTTCATTACATCAATCCAAGGGAAGTTTTAATGAATTATTGAAATTTGCATAAAATATTAAATAGACAGTCACCAAAAAATTACGAATGATCTCGGGGAAAAAACACCAGGTTAAAAAATATTCTTAAATTTTATCTCTTGAAAAACATCACCCGTTCTGAAATTTTTGACGGGATTCACCCAATAATTTACCCAACACTGAATTATCATATCTTAAGAAACGAAAAGTCAGTTAAACTAAAGGGAAAAGTCGGCAATCCTCTCGATCCTCCATTACCGACTGAATCTCCTTCTTCGAAAAAAGCCACCTTACAAGGTAGCGTGTTCATTAATCTCTTCATGGAACTAAGCGACTTCGGTGTATATCCCAGAGTAATTGGGCTTGGTGCATCCGTTACTCCATGATATTATTCCAGCGAGACGTCCATCGATGGCGAGTGGACCACCAGAGTCACCCTGGCAGGCATCCTTTCCTCCGACTCCATAGTAGGCGGCGCATATCTGTCCCTCGAGAAGACCACCGTATTTCTTATAGGCGGTATCACAAAGGTCCTTAGGGATGTATCTAGTTTTTATGAATAATTAGATCTTTTACAATTTTTCGGATTTCGTCCATGAAAAGGGAAATTATTTTCACGTTATAAATATTTTTCATCAATTCTTTACAATTACTTTACTTTTATTAGTTTTTAATAACACAAGAAATTCTAGAACAATAATACATAATGAGTACTGTTCTGCAGTTCTTTCGAAGATGCACAATGGCACGAAGGAAGTGCAGAAATAAACATATTGAGCATCTAAATCAACCAGCTCCAAATCAAATTTTCTTAATAACAGAATAATAAATACTAGGCTAAAAAAGTATAATAGTATAAGTATGAGTAATAAATTACTCTCTGTATAAAATGTATTATTATTAAAATTATTGTAATAAGATTTTGATTTAGAGTTCTTTTTAAGGAAAAGTGCTTCCACGCGTGATCGTATCGATGCATAGTTAAAATTTTTAGTTATTGTCTAATCTTGACAAATTGTAAAATAAAATTGGAGTTAAAAAAACTGATTTGCAAAATTGAATATTGTTTAATATTGGAAGCTCCATAATGTAGAAGTATAGGTGTAAGAGAAATAATAAAAATATTCTTTATATTAAACTATGTACATTTTTATTAAAAGAGGTATTATTACAAGTAATCTTCACGCAAGCGTAAACTCGTCAAGTTATAAATAAAGTACAAAACTTCGCTATTCTTATTCGATATTAAACGAAAAACAGTTAATAAACAAAAAGTCAATTAAACTAAAGGGAACAGTCGGTAATCCTCTCGATCCTCCATTACCGACCGAGTCTCCTTCCTCGGAAAAAGCCACTTTACAAAGCAGCGTGTTCGTTAATCCATTCGCGGAAATAAGCGACTTCGGTATAGGCCCCAGGGTACTTGGGCTGAGCGCATCCATTACCCCAGGAGACGATACCAGCAAGACGTCCATTAATGGTGAGTGGACCACCAGAGTCACCCTGGCAAGCATCCTTGCCTCCGACTCCATAGTAGGCAGCGCAGATTTGACCCTCGGGAAGACCACCGTATCTCTGATAGGCGTTATCGCAAAGATCCTTAGGGATGATAGGAATGGTGACGGTCTGGAGCTGCACAGGTAAACCACTCGTGCCGGTGGTGCCCCAGCCGGTGATTACGGACTGGACTCCGGAGAAGGACTCCTCTGAGACGTTGAAAAGGTTGATGGGCTGGCGAGTCTCGTCGAAGACAAACGGTTCCTTCACCTTCATGACAGCGACGTCGAAATGCGGTACACCGTATTCACTTGTGTAGTACTTCTCGTGGCGCACAACCTTAACGACCTCGTGCACGCTGCCGCCCTGTCCCCTGAGGGAGGAACCAGCACGAACGGTATAGACACTGGCGTACTCAGTGGCGCAGTGACCAGCGGTAACAATGTAATTGGAAGAAATGATGCTGCCTCCGCAGGAGTGGCGGCCGTAAGCTTCGAGGGAGATTTGGTAAGGGTAGGTCTCGATCACAGCATTTTCACCACCGACGATGCGACCGTCGGGGAAGATTGGTCGGTTATTAAGTGGGATTGGGTCCGCTGGAATTAAAAAATTTTTATGATGTTATAAAATTTCGAAGAAACTATCAAGCTTAAAATTTATTGTTTTTTATTTGGCTCAAAAATATTATGTTAAAAAAATAAGTGATTCGAGAAGCACAAAAATACTTAAAGTCGTTGAAAACAAGGAATAAGTATTGAGTATTCACATTTATTTTCCTGATAGTGATATCAAATGAATGTATACCAGTTTATAAACTCACCAGAAGCGGCAACCACGAGGGCAGCAATTGCGAGGAAGGAGAACATCTTGTTGGATTCAAAGCTGAACTTGGTATGACTACCTCTGTACCCGAAGCATATTTATACTATCAACAGTAGCGGTCATTTACATGTGACTACGTAGATGAGTTCTTTATCTCTAGCCGCCTTTTTACGTATCGATCATTATCTATTGGCATCCCGACGATACAGATAGATATAAATCACGAAAATTTTTTCGCCTTAAAATATTTTATCTGTCCATTGCTCAGTTCTACGCTGTATCATAATTTTAACGTATTTAGTTTATATGAATAATTAGGTCTGGTACAATTTTCCAGATTTTTTCCTTGAAATGGGAAGTGATTCTCGCGTTATAAATATTTATCAATTTTTTGATAATTCGAGAATAATAATTAAGGAATTCTTTCAAGAATATTTTGTAAAAATGTGGTAACTAATGAGTCTTATTTTAAGTAAATCTTTATTGCAATAATTGAAAACTAATCATTTTACGTTGCGCAAAATTAATAATATATTGAAGATTTAAGATTTAGTTTTGACTGGTATACAACGATATCGTATACAAAATCAAGATCTATTAAAAAGATAACAAAACAATTAAATTCAAAGTGTCACAGAGACTATAGTAGGGTGAAGTGATAACGCAATAGATTTAAAGAATTACTATATTTTACTTTAATTACTGAAAAACTGATAATTACTGATAAAAGAAGTTGTAATCGAGATAAATGATGAATACTTTTGTAATAGTATTTTAAGTAATTTAATTACTAAATTTTGCATTTTAAATTTTATCAGTTTGCATAATTTTTGAAAAATAAACCGTGATTCACACTACTATGATTCAGTTCAAAACGTTTAAGATTTAATAAAAACGAAAAAAAAATTAAAAACGTAATATAGAAATCTTTGGCGCAGTTTGTCTTATGTAGAAAATTAAACAATTTCGCTGGTTAGCGGGTATTTTAAAAAGAGTAATTTATAGCTAAAGTTGATATCTAAATTAAATCAACACTTTTGGAAAATCATCTGAAAATATAAAATATCATTACAATAAAATATACATGATTAAACATGTTTAAATTTATAAAATTACCTAAAAACTTTTTATCATATCTTAAAAAAAATAGAACATTTCAGGTAAAATATAAAAAAATAATAACCAAATTATTTCACATGAAAATTGGTTTACCACAAGTCAATTTATTGAGTCCTACACTTTGTCTATAACACATTGCAGATCTATCTGTCGATGTGTACAGTAACATAGGTAGAAGACGCATTAGTAATAGCTACCAGTAATAACAAACTTGCAAATCCAAGAAAATTAATTATTTAAATCAAATACAGAACTAGTTCAAATTATAGAAAATCAAAGTTAACGAAAATAAACCTAAACATATTACCTTTACGCTTCGCAAAAAAAACATGCCTTATTTTTCTAAATAATAAACCAATACCGCAAAGCAACGAAGTTAAGTATTTGGAAATACGCCTAGATCGCCGATTAAAATAGAAGGTATATATTATATATTTAAAACAAACGTAAACACTACAATTTACAACTAAAAAAATCATACTGGATATCAAGAACAAGATCTGAACTATATCTCTGGGGATATGCAGCAAATCTTAAGACAAATAGTAAATGTACTGTGGTTTCTTTCAAACGAAATTATATAAAATTAACATAGAAGATTTAAAACTTCTAACAGTGCAAGAAGTAACCTATGCCACGATAGAAAAATGCAGAAATAAACTTACTGAGCATCTAAATCAAATAGTTCGAAATCATATATTCTTTAAAACAGAATAATAAATGCTAGGCTAAAAGAGTATAATGACCTAGTGTAAATAATAAATTACCCTGTGCATAAAATGTATTATTATTATTAATATTATTGTAATTAGATTTTGATTTGGAGTTCTTTTTTAAGTAAAAGTGCTCTCGCGTGAATCGTATCTATTATATAGTTAAAACTTTTACTTATTGTCTAACCTTGACAAATTGTAAAATAAAATTGAAGTTAAAAAAACTGATTTGCAAAATTGAATATCGATTAATATTGGAAGGTCTTTAATGTAGATATGTAGGTGTAAGAGAAATAATAAATATATTATTTATATTAAACTATGTACATTTTTATTAGAAGATGCATTATTACAAATAATCTTCACGCAAGCGTGAATTCGTCAAGTTATAAATAAATTACAAAAATTCGCTATTCTTATTCGATCATAATCGAAAAACAGTTAACAAACAAAAAGTCAATTAAACTAAAGGTAACAATCGGTAATCTTCTCAATCCTCCATTACCGACGGAGTCTCCTTCCTCGAAAAAAGCCACCTTACAAGGCAGCGTGTTCGTTGATCCATTCGCGGAAGTAAGCGACTTCAGTATAGGCTCCAGGATACTTGGGCTTGGCGCATCCGTTACCCCACGATACTATTCCAGCGAGACGTCCATCGATGGCGAGTGGACCACCAGAGTCACCCTGGCAGGCATCCTTTCCTCCGACTCCATAGTAGGCGGCGCATATCTGTCCCTCGGGAAGACCACCGTATCTCTTATAGGCGTTATCGCAAAGGTCCTTGGGAATGATAGGGATGGTGACAGTCTGGAGTTGCACAGGCAAACCACCCAGGCCGGTGGTGCCCCAGCCGGTGATTACGGACTTTACTCCAGAGAAGGACTCCTCGGAGACGTTGAAAAGGTTGATGGGCTGGCGAGTTTCGTCAAAGACGAACGGTTCCTTTACCTTCATGACAGCAACGTCGAAATGCGGTACACCGTATTCACTTGTGAAGTACTTCTCGTGGCACACAACCTTAACGACCTCGTGCACACTGCCGCCCTGTCCCCTGAGGGAGGAACCAGCACGAACAGTGTAGGTACTGGCGTGCTTACGGGCGCAGTGACCAGCGGTAACGATGTAGTTGGCAGAAATGATGCTGCCTCCGCAGGAGTGGCGGCCGTAAACTTCCAGGGAGACTTGATAAGGATAGGTCTCGATCACGGCATTTTCACCACCGACGATGCGACCGTCGGGGAAGATTGGTCGGTTCTTAAGGGAAATTGGGTCCGCTGAAATTAAAAAATTTTTATGGTGTTACAAAATTTCGAAGGAACTATCAATCATAAAATGTATTTTTTTTTAATTTGGCTTAAAATCATTGAGACAAGAAACTAGGTGACACGATGAAGAAAGAAATATTTATAGTCGTTGAAAACAAAACATAAATATTGACTATTTACACTTATTTTACTGATATAAAATGAATGGCATAATAATTTATAAACTCACCAGAAGCGGCAACCACGAGGGCGGCAATTGCGAGGAAGGAGAACATCTTGTTGGATTCGAAACTGAGCTCGGTATGGCTTCCTTTGCATCCGAAGCATATTTATACTGTCAACAGTAGTGATCATTTACATTTGACATATGATACGTAGATGAATTCTTTATCTCTAACGCTTTTTTACGTATCGGTAATTATCTATTAACATGACGACGATACAGATAGATACAAATCACGAAAACTTTTACGCCTTAAAGTACTTTATCGCTGCTAAGTAGCTCAGTTCTACGCTTTATCGTAATTTTAACGTATCTAGTTCATATAAATAATTAGGTCTTGTACAATTTTCCGCATTTTTTCCATGAAAAGAGAAATTATTTTAATGTTATAAATATTTTTCATCAATTTTTTGATAATTCGAACATAAGGTTTAAGAAATTCTTGCAAGGATATTTTGTAAAAATTTGCTAATGAGTTTTGGAATATTTTTTTTGAAATTTTTTTATTAATTGAAAACTAATTATTTTATATTGCGCAAAATTTATAACTCAGGATTTAGTTTTTATCGGTATACAACGGCGATATCGTCGAAAAAATCAAGGTCTATTAAAATGATAACAAAACATTCATTAAATTTAAAGTATTATCGATATTAATTATCGTATACATTTTTGTGATTGACACATTAATTAATTTCGCTATGTGTGAACCTTGATCGCACTTAAATGATAGGTATTGATTAAATTCTTAGTGATTTATTACACCTAATAATGTTAATGAATGATTTTGCTTATCGCCGACACGTGGATTTATAATTTTAGCTTTCATGTTTAATGAAAGCTGAAAAATTTGTTTTGACAAACAAACTGATTTTATTTATGAATCAATGTTTATTTTTAATCCATTATTTTGATCCCGCTAAACAGCAACGAGGGTCATTGGGATCTTTTGGTAATCAAAACACATGTGTTTGGCATAATGATGCTTGTTTCAATCGGCAAGGTCTAGAGCCTTTGAATTTAGAGTCTGCAGCCCAAAAATGAATCAATTTCATGAAACAATTTGCTTCGCTGTTACCGATTGAACTACGGAAAACCTCGAATTTCCTGCCCAAACATGTGCGAAACTCTTGAGCAAAACCTATAGTACAATCTTTTTAGTAATTTACCCTTTAGATGCATAATTCGGGTGTAGACTCGACCTTCATTACCATAAAATACGGCACACATTTTTCGAAAATGAGAAAGTGTACCTCGGGATTATTCTGACTATGTCCTAGTAACAAAGATGTAGGAAATGTTCGTTAATTTTAGGGAAAATGGAAAGTATCTAAAAGCATGCACTAAAAAAATATGTGAGAGTTTAAATCAATCTCATGTTTGACTAATTTTTAAGCATACATATTATTTTTATAGAATGTTTCAGTTTCCAAATCTATTATTTATGAACTTCGAGCTTTGTTTCGGTCATTCAATTCGGTGTCTGTAACTCCACGTGTATTTAATAACAATACAGTTAGTATTTAGGTGCGTAATCACCAGCTGATAAGCTGAATCTTAGGCGACAACTAGCAATTAAGATTCTCTATCGCGTCTAGGAATTTGGTATAATATGCAATCTATCTCGATATCTAATCCAATTGATTGAATGGCAAACTCGTGAACTTTTATTGATTTACTTTATCAATACAAACCAACGTGAAATCAGGAAATTTATCGAGAGCTCCTGATCGATATCTACAGTTAACGTATGTATCACGCAATTGCGAGGCTGATTTGCAAAATCAAAGCGACTTGCTGCGTTCGACTCGTAATATGACGATATTTTCGTTCGAACTCTCGGCTCAAAGGTATCGAATAATTGAACAGTTGGTGGTATTTTCTGTATTCAAACAGGTAATTTATATATTAATTTTTAAAACAAGAAAAAGAAGGAATAATTTGCATTAATACTTCAATTTAAAATATTTAATCTTATGAAAAAAAAATTTATTAATACCCTATACTGTCAGTGTTAAAAATTGATTTTGGATTAAGATTTAGTATATAAAGGCACACGTTTTAAAACAGGTTAAGATTTGATATAAATCAGTTCAACTGTGATTAACAAATGTCACTTTGTTATATTGATAAAAGTTGATAAAAGTCAATATGATAAAAATAAAATAAATTTTACAGTTATAAATGTAAGGTACAAGTAATTTTGGGCAAGATAATTTTTACGTGCACATATTTCTGTTTTAGATGAGATTACATTTAAATTAACCTATATTAATTAAATAGTCCCAACTTTTAAACAAAACTATAGTAAATTAACAATCATGATTTATTGCAAAATTTGTAAAATCTAAAATAAATTAATATATATTATTTATAATAGTTTTATGAGAAGAATTATTTAATTATTGTAGAGAAACACCACTTTTACTGAATTTTTTAATTTTAATAATATCTCGCAGCAGCATATTAAATATTGTAGTAAAATTTTAATGATTCTGGTTTATTTCTGTGTACATGTGATATTTATGTGTATTAGTTTTAATAGTGTAACAGTGTGACAAACAAGTGCGAAATAATAGACTTAAAATTTATTATTGGTATTAGTTACACCTTTTGCTATCATTGTGAGTAATTATTCTTTTAAAATTAAATTTGTAAGATAATTGGGATAAAAGCTTTTTATTATCAAAGTAAAAGTTGAACTAATTAAATTTAATCGCTCTTTTAGATTAGAGAACTTACATACCATCAATTTACTATTTAGTATTGACCACATGTCTGAAAAATAATCTTTGTTTTATTTACGTTTTAGATTATTTGTATTTGTAGTAATTATTGTGCTTTGCTAATGTAAAAATAAATCATATTTCTTATCTCAACATTTTTTCGCTAGATTATGTTATCAACGTCGTATATTTATCTACATTTCTTTAAGAATGTCAAAATTTCGAGTACAAAAAGCTATTCAAAGAATAATTATAAGCTATCCTGATCAAGAAAAAAAAATAAGTATAATTATAGATTATGTCCTGTTTTTTGGATTGGAACATTACGTATGTAAAGTATTTTTAACTATAAAGTTGAGTTAAATAATTTTAAATTTTAGTTGGGACATAACGTAGAATATGTTGCAGAGTTCATTTTATTGTAGTGAAATTATAATTACTAGATAAACAATAATAAATTAATGTGCATTGAGAAAAAAATTTGATTGAAAAAAAATGCTATACCATGCTGTTAAATATGCATAATTGGATTTTTCTTAGAATTAATACAGTTTTGGTTGATTTAAAAGAAATTTTGTTAATTTAATAGCATGATCTATAGTTCGGTCAGTGAAACTTTTTATGTGACATATAATTTTGTTGTTAGTTAAATTCTAATAAATGATTAGCCCATCATCATGTAAATAAATTCAGAAAAATAAAGATTTGATATTATTCTTAAATAAATGACTTGAATAATTTTATTTACAAAGTAAGATTTGAATCGTAAATATTTACACGATATGTAGTGATGATATATTTAATATTAATTTATCAAAATTAGACTGCTGGTCAATCAAGAATGCTGCTTTATCGATTAATAGACATTTAATTGTTACCTGCCTTTATTAAGCTTCTTTTCAGACGGTACCAGGAAACCCCGAATAAAAATAAATTACTTATCGACAATATGCCAGTCGAAGCTTATTGCTTACTAGTAATTTTATAGCTTCATGCAACCTACATTAATTTCTAAGTATAAATTACACTCTTCAACTCCAGAGGGAAGCAAAATTTAATAAAAAATACAATACTTTTATTTTCAAAAAACGAAACATTTCCAACAATTCTAAGTACGAAAATCGTCAAAGCCTCCAATCCTCCATTAGTTCAGATCTGCCTTGATGTGTTTGGTGATCCAGTCACGGTACTGGGCGACCTCGGTATAAACCCCGGGGAATTCAGGCAGGGCACAGCCAGGGCCGCTCCAGGAGACGATGCCTGCCTGACGGCCGTGGACCATAAGTGGGCCGCCGGAGTCGCCGTTACACATGTCCTTGAGACCGGTTTCGTACTGCGCGCAGATCTCGTTCTCCGGCAGACCGCCTTGGTCCTCGTAGGCTGCGCTGCAGGTTGCTTTGTCCACGATGTTAATGGTCAGGCTTCGCAGCTGATCGGACAGAGTGCCGTTTTCTGTTTTGCCTGGAAAGAGCAATTGGGGGTTAGTGTACTTCTGATTTGAAACCGAATGAATGTCAAAAGTTTTGATTACGAATAAGTTTAGATTTAAATTTGAATACACGCAACGAAATATACATTTTTCACAGAGAAAAAATAATTTCTTGTCCTAACTGATGAATCGGTTTTAGCTCTGTGGAACCTCGAATTGTATAAAGTGAAGAATTTGGTGTTATCAATTTCTTTGGTAATTAATATAAAAATTATAACAAAGTTTCAACCAAGTAACTGGTCACCATAACGCAGGTGTTTAACAGATTTTTGTCACAAAATTTTTATCAGAGTTAATACATTTTTTCCACGTATCAATCACATGAAATTATCTTAAAAGACGTTCCACTGAAACTTTATCGATTTTTTAATCAACTCCGTCACTCAAACATTCGACTCACCCCAGCCAGTGACAACGGCCACGGCGCCACCTTGAGCCTCCTTGTTCTTCTCGAACAGATCGACGAGTTTCCTAGTCTCTCCCAGGACAAAGGGCTGCTTCACCCTCATGAGGGCGATATCGTTCACGGGGCTGCCGAACGCGTTCCTGCCATATTTCTCGTGCCTGATGACCTGGACGACCTCGTGGACCGTTCCGCTCTCGGCCCAGTACCTCGAGCCCGAGCGAATCTTGTAAGCACTGGCCTTTCCACCAGCGCAGTGACCAGCTGTCAGGACGAAGTGCGACGAGACGATGCTACCGCCACAGGTGTGTCTGTCGTTGGACGTTTGGATTAGACTCACCTGGTGAGGTGCCTGCTCTATTGAGATTGATTCGCCGAGGACGATGCGGCCGCTGGAGAACGGGATTTGCCTTGCTGCAATTTAAATTGGATTGTGCGATAAAGAAGCCGCTTTTTTATCACTGAGCATTTGAGTTTTTCTGTCTTCTACTGTGGCTGCTGATACATTGTGGGCAGTTTTTAAAAGTAAATTTAATACTGGTAAGATGGTTACGAATAATTACACAGTGAGCGTTTATAACAATATATTCTACTTATTCAGTTGCGTTCTAATTTGATAAAATTCTTTGTGAGATTATTATTAAATTAACGATTATTACCGATTTATTAGCTACTAATAAAAACAAAATTCAACAAAAAAGTGTACTTACCGCTTGCAGCGCAAACTAATGAGACAAGTGCCAGTACACGAAGCATCTTTTGCGACTGTTGTACAAACTGATGGAGTTTCACCCGGGCTCATGACTTTTATGTAGTTGCGTTTATCTTGTAGATATATATTAATTGTTCTGATACCGATTGTAAGAGAACATTGTAAATTATAAAAATAATTTTGATAAATCGTAATTTATAAATATCTGCGTTTGAGATTCATCAATAAATTCATTGATAATTTACTAGGTTATGTAGAAAGTAATCTTTATTGCATCGAAATTTTTTTCAATGAAAGATAATATGCAGACCGGAAATTGAAATCTCTAATGAGTCTGGTATATAGATAATATAGGCAAGAAATTAAAATCTCTAATTAGTTTGGCATATATCAGCCAAAAAAATCGTCTACAAGATTACTTTCATAATAAAATCTTGTACAATTAATGTCTAATTTTAAATTTCTTTGAAAGTAATTTTTACATGAGTATTTCATTTTAATGTGAAAAAAAATGTAAATGAATTTTTCTTGCATGCATCTGCATTTTATTTCGAGCAGAAATCGTAAGTAAAACGAAAAAAATAATTTTGCAAACACCTTTTCGACTTTCAAAGATAAAGTAAGGAATTCGCGTTTAGGGTTAGATGTTGGTATTTAGAATTACTTAGTTACTGACTTCGTGCCTGATGCTGGAATTGCCTCAGTTCTTGTGGAGAATAGATTAAGAGTTAGGAGTAGAAGGATTTGAAGCAGACTCGACTTCTTGGGCCCAGATAATCTGAGATTAAATCTCGGAATAGTAAAAACTACGAGTCTATAATACTAAACTAAGAACTTTACAAACTAAAGAAGTAAGTGTACTATTCTGGGTTAGTGAGAGAAAATATTTATCGCTTAATCGATCGACGAATTATGTGGAAGGGTAAAAAGGCTGTAGCTGTTTCAATTTACGCGAACGATGGTAGAGGACTAAATCTGCAGTATCACCCTAGCATTATAAAAATCGTTATCGAGCAACTTGCAGTATCATTCATGATAAATTTACGGAAATGTTATTGTTTCATGTACTTTGAACATTGTCAGTTATTTATACAAATGTCAAAGTATCTTGTGTCGATGTTTTACTATAAAATTAATTAAACAACAAATTAACTAAAAAATGTCAGAATTCTATGTTTTGTTTATTTTTTTAATACTTTGACATAAATTATTACGTCATAGTTTTTAGTGTTTGTGAACATAAGTTTCACCTAGATTAGTATATACAAACGCTTTATATCTTCGAAACTAGAGTTCATTAAAGTATTCTACAATACATTTATGACTCAGTTTCTCCTAGATTAGTTTACAAATGCTTTATATCTTTGTAGGTCATTATATATTCTATAAGGTATATTTGTGAATCTTTTGATGACCTGGATAAATTATTGCTTGCAAATAATTCTAAATATGTATTAATAATATAGGCTGATAATGTCTTATATTGTGAAATCTATCTTCACTTATTCAAATTTGTAAAATAAAGTATTCATCTAATCCACTAGGTAATAATTCTTCATCAACTTAACTCAATCATAAAAAACGATTTTAAAAATAACCATCCTTTATTGCTACTAATCACTTTACACGATCCAACAAAGAATCATCGAAAACAGTCCCCAATTCCTCTTTACAAACGAAACAACGAATCAGACGCCAGCGTTCTTCCTGATCCAGTTTCGAAAGTAGGCGACCTCCATAAAGACGGAGGGGAATCCCGGCTCGTGGCAGCGGTATCCCCAGGAGAAGACGCCGGCTAGGCGGTTGTCGACGACGAGCGGCGCCCCGGAGTCGTCGGACGACCAGACCTCCGAGCAGGCGGCGACACCCTCGTTCTTGGCGCACAGGACACCTGGCTGCAGCGGCCCGAACCGCGAGTAGTAGATGTCCACGCAGTCCGAGAGTGACATTATGTCCGCAGAGCCAGCTGGAAAAGGTGGGGGGATTGTTAGTTGCTCGGTCGGTAATACATTATCGACTGAGTTTTGTCTTAATGTTCGTAGAATGTATGACAATTACTGAGGTTTGATTATAGACTATTCTACTTCTGCAATAAAATTAGAACAATTTCAATTCCGACACGTTGTTAGTTCTCGTAAGGTAATACGATTATTTTAGAATCAAGTAAACTTGCGCAGTCGATAACATGATTTCTTTTTCGTAAAAAAGTGATTGATGTACATTACAAATCATTAAAGAAAATTTCTGCATCAATAGGTAGCCCCACAATGATCCAATACTATTCGTTAATTAAAACATCACTGTAGTAACCTTCCAAAAACAAAAATCTACCTTTCAACTTCGGCAGCTCTTCACCCTGCTTGACAACACCCCACCCGCTGATGACACCCCTGTGTCCTTCCGTAATCGAAACCTTCTCCTCGACCAGTTCCACCTTCTCTGCACCCTCGCCAAACTCGAACGGGGGCTCGACTTTCGCGAGTGCGATGTCGTTGTACCTGGCCAAATTCGACCAGTAGTGATCGTGGTTGACGATCTTCTTCACCTGGTGCACCGATCCGCCGCTGCCGAGCTCCGAGCTTCCCGCGCGAACGGTTATGTCGCCGGCGGGGTACCTCAGGCAGTGAACGGTCGAGAGGATCCATTCGGCGTCGATTATGACCCCGCTGCATCGGTAGCTGCCGTAGGCGTTCACGCTGACTTGGTAGGGGATGTGGGCTTCGTCACCGCCGGAGATTCTGGGATCGGCCTGGCTGCTGGCTGAGAGATGAGGAGATTGTTAGTTTGGAGGGATTTGGGGAGTCTTTGAGTTGTTTATCTGTTTTATGTAGTGGCTAGTGAAGGGCTGTTTAGGCGATTATTCAAAGTACGTATGTAAATAAATGACATATTTACGAAATGAAAAAGTCAGAAGTGACGAAATTAATTTACGAAAATAGCTTTTAACAAATACCCGTCTAATAAAAACAAAGTAAATTCATTTTTTATGAAAATAATTTTGCACGTGCACAAATATCTTGCCGCACTCTTTTTCAAGAATCAAGAAATTATCAAAGACCTCCAGGAGGTATTCAGTCTAATCTAATCTAACTTAATATTCGAAAATCCATTACGCATCAACGAAAGTCAGTTATCGGGATAATTAAATAAATGTACAGGTGCGAGGTGCCCATTTTCGATTATCTGACTTACCGAGCGTAATGCCAAGGAAAACGACAAGTGAGACTAATCGCGACATGTTCTTCTCTATCTGATCGTTCGCGAACTGAAACCCAATACGAATCCAGAGGATATTTTGTTCGGGAGAACATGCAGCTTATCTTCCGCGCTTCTTCGCTATCTTTGCAAGCACTGTTGACTGTTATGCTAATTGACTACGAAACAATGGATCTATTTTTAGACCACTTTAAATTTCTTATTACAAAGAACATTATTCTTCGTTGCGTTAACAAAGTCATTTACGAAGCCTGGGGCGGGCGAGCAGCATTTTCCCAAATGAAGCTTTTCTCTGCGGAATTAAAACGGAATTTATATTTTAAACTCGAAAAGCAGCTCGAACAGCAAAGCCCCGAGAAGCAGGTAGTAACGATCTCTCGAGCGGGAAGCGCAGCGCCTAATTCCGATTTGTTTATCGCTCTCGGCGGCGCGCGACAATCGATTACCCCCCGCAAGTGGCTCGGCGAACAAAGCTCGGCGATCCGCCGCCGGCGGGCGATAATTTTGCGCCGGCGGCCCGGCGCAATTTCTCCGCACTTACTTACACAACTCCGCCGTGAATTACGGCGGACCGCAACCCGAGGCGCGCCGCGCGGCTTTATTTAGCCGCGTCGCTTTTGCTTTAATTAAAAATATTTCCGCGACAACGACGGAGACAAGTCTCTTTATGGAACGCCGGACGAGCTGTTTTGGGGCAGCCGCGGTCTTAATAAGGCGCTGTTTGCTCGCGAGATTTTGGTCTGTCTGGGGGAGGCGAAAGGAAGTGGAGCTAAATGGAAAAATGGCCTTGTGCTTGGGGGTTGTGGAATTTTAGTGTGCTTTGCGAAAATGTGGGATTCTAGGCAAAAAGAAAAAAAAACGATTTAGCGTTGGTGCTCGAATTGTGCTGTTTAAATTCTTTATTTAGAAATGGCTTTGTCTTAACATTTTATTTGATTTATCATATCCAAGTACTGTTTATTCAATCGAAGCTCTATAAATAAAGAAAACTCGACCATTCGCATTTCAAAAGTCTAACTGAATAAAAAATGTAAAAAAAAACTTATTCTTAAATAAATTAAATGCTTTATTAATCTGTAAACTTCGAAACGGCCAATAAATCACTGCACCCTTCCAAGCACCGCAATTTATATGTACCCAGAACAAAGCGGCCGCCCTACAAACACTCTAAACCTCCCGTCTACACTCCGGCGACAGTCCTAATCCATCCGACAGCCTTGGCCACCTGCACGTAAAGATCCGGCTGATCCTTCGCGCCGCAGCTGTGCCTGGTCGTGGCGACGGCGACGAGCCTCCCGTCCTCCAGCACCAGCGGATTGCCTTCGTCGCCGGAGCAGTCGCCTTCGCCGTCGACGCAGAGCAGACCCGGGTAGAGGGCGGTTAGCCGCGAGCCGTACCTCTTCACGCAGTCCTCCAGCAGGAGGGATTTGGTCTGGGCTGAGCGGAGGTGGTCGGACGGCAGGAAGCCGGTTGTGTAGCCGAAGCCGCTCGACGTCAGGGTGATGTTGGGTTGCAGCTTGAAGTCTGGGTCGACTAGTTTTATTGGTTGCTGGGTTTGGGAGAAGGTTATTGGTGGGCTGACTTTGATCAGGGCCACTCCGATTCTGTGGAGAAGGTTTAGACATTTTATTTGCTTTGTCGTGTCTTTTTGTGATATTAGAATTTGATGGAAATGTGTGGAATCTTATTAATGAACCGATGTCTTTTTGTTTCAGGTTAGTGTTTGACTCATCACCAATTTATGTTACAATTTTGTGGGGAAGCAGAAAAGGTAGACCTGAATATGTATCATTTTTGTAAATAGTATACTTACAATCCGTGAATATAAACTTTTTCAATATCGTGTTCGATTCCTTCGTTAGTTACATCAGAACCAGTTAAGATCTTAAAATTTTCGAGAAAGGCGTCGATGCAGCTATTTTTTGTCAATACGAATTCCTTGTTAATGATACTGGCACCGCATGTAAAAAAATTCCCTTTTCTTATCGCTACTTGATAAGGGAATTGTTTGATCGAGACTTCCTTACCTCCGTAAAGTCCTTAAAAATAAAAATTAGTGTATGAAGCTACGTAAATTTTTATTTTTGCACCAGTCTTAATTTAAAGTGACATATTTTAAACAGAAATAAATGTGTTAGTCCACAATGGAATATTATTCAAAAGATCCAATCAATTAAGATATCGCAAGAATTATTGTTTGTTAGTATTTTGATCGTAATTCCCGCTGTAAATAAAACGAAATTACCTTGCGTGCAGCCAACTAAGGCTACCAAAACCAATAAGCGGTACATCGTGCTAATCAATAAGCCAGCAGGCGACGGGCAACTGACTTGAGATTCTTATATTGAGAGCAGAATTTGATAGATGGAATCGGCAGGCTTGGCAGGTGACTTTTTACATAAGTCGCTTATCTTTCCGTGAATTGTTTGGTTAAAGTCAATACTGGTGATCTTAAGGTGGCTTTGGCGCGCGGCGCCGTATCAAGTCAGGGCCCCAGTGGGCACCTCCTTTGTTTTTGACAATTTTTAAAATTTCAATTTTAGTAATTACCTCTGAACTATTTTAGATAGTCTTAAAAAATCCTAGTTTTGTTAAAACATAAAAAAAAATTGCCATTCTTATTGCTTGCGTGTTTGTCTGTTATTAATGCACATGCGCAAAAGCATGTTTACAAAGTTTATCGCTAATATCTCTTTTATTTGATCGTTTACTTATATTTATGATGACAGAATTAGAATCTAAATTAAAAAATTTTCAATTTGGTATACGGTTTTATAAAAATGAATTATTTATAATGGAATAAATAGGAAATGAATGTCTTTTCACGTAAGGTTACATGTTACCTTAAGTGTCATTTTTTAAACCTCCATTTCTCTAAAATTTAGTCGTTGACCTTGCATTTTCTCAACCCAAATAAAAAGTCTAATGCTCTAAGAATATTTTTGTGAAGATTGAATCAAAAACTACTTTACAGACTCGAAACAAAAGCGACTGTATATAAAAACCCCAAATCCAAATTTCCCTTCTCCAACCCCCGTAAGCCCTCAGCCCGAAAGCCCTCAGCTCGTCAAAGATCAACGCGGTACTCAGCATCCATTCTTCATTGCCGGTCGACCGCGAGCCATCACCGGCGCACTTGTCCAAAAGCCGAGATCTCAATCCCGGGAGCAATCGCGAGTATGCATTATATCAGCGCCGAGCGGCGGATTAATCGCGCCGGAGATTAATCTCGGCCCCATTCGGACACGCGAATGCGCTCGTTACGGCGCCGAGTGTTCCGGCAGGGGCCTTTTTCAAAATTGATAGACCGACACGAGGCGGCTAATGTCGCGGGAGCCGCGGGATTGAACGATTCGCCGATAAGGCTGGGCTGCGGCTGGACGCGTTAAAGTATTAAGTGACGCGCTCGCGCTGCCGGTTGACACTGTTGGCACTGGTTTTGCCGTTGATTTCAGATGGGATGGTTGACGTGGAAAGTAGAAGTTTATCAGTTGTTCGATTGTATACCCAAAGCATCTAAAATGTAAACTAATATCATAACCATTTTTGTAGTTCTGTTTCTGAGAGCAATTTATTCATGAAAACGACGATTTAAAAAAGTAAGCTCTTAAACCTTTCTGAAGTATCTAAATATGGCTGATATAATCTTGGAAATACTGAAAAATAAGACATTACAGAATTTGCTCGATTTTTTAATCTAAGAAACGCTTAAATCCGATTTGAAAAAGTGTAAATGTTTCTATTTTTTCACGTCTCCAATGAAAATATCCATTAACTCAAAAACTGAAATACATTATCACCGGACGATTTTCTTCATTAGATTCCTCCCAAAAATCGCAAAGCTACAACTCGCAAAACCGAAAATGCGGTTTAAAAATGACAAAACCCCAACGCAGCCATTCGTCCCCCCCCCAGGCAGACGTTTAAAATCCAGCGATAAAACCCGAAAACGCAAAGAAACGCCGCGATCCCTCTCCTGGAATCCGAAAAAAGCCCGCCGACAGCGACAGTCCCGCCCGGAACGACAGGACCGCCGCGGAATCCCAGGCGGCGAGAAAGACTCGAGCGGCCGTAAAGTCGGCAGCCATCGAACCCATCCCGCGCGTCCAATAATTTCCGCTTTATGGCCCCGGGACTCGCGCCCCCCCTGCAAAGCCGACGGGAACGCCGAGGGCTTGTATAAATCAGGCCTCGGGAACAAATGATAAAATATTTCAACGCCGACGCCGCCGCTGCGCCGGGAATCGCCTACTTGACGGCGGGCTGAATTTTTTGGGGGCCTTCTTCCTCTGGAGGCGGGAAGAGGAAACGCGGAGTTTGGACTTTTACTAAATGTTTGGAGGAATTTGGGAGAAGAATTTTACTTAAGAATAAATTATTTGCTGTTATTAAGTTCGACAAATTTTTTCTAAACGTTTTCGATTTTCTTAACATACAATTCGGCTAATCTTTAGCTGAGCGCAACTTTTTTAAGATAATAACTTCACATTACCACCACATCGAAAAGTCCTCCCAGTCAGCTGGATCAACAAAGACCTCCCCCCATCCAGCCAAAGCCAAGGAAGCACGGCGGCGGACCGAAATCAATTTCGAAAGATAACACACAAGCAGCACGCCTTAGTTACTCCGCGCTCGGCGACTCCGGCGACGAGGCAGGCACGGGCACCTCCTCGGCTCCCGACGTCAATTTCGATAATTAATTCGCGGCCCGGGGCCCGGCCGTATAGCTGCGCAATATCGCCGCGCGAACAAAGCCGCCATTGTCTGGCGGCTGTGCGCGCGGAGGCGACGCGATTACGCGGGCATAAATTTGACGTTCAGACGTCGCCGAGGACGGAAGGGATTGACGGCCGGGTTTCGGGATCGTAAATTTGACGTTACTGCGGGGGCCTGATGCGCGGAAGGACGAGTGGGATTTTTTGCTCCGACGAGTTCTCTCGTCTTCTTTCGCTCTTCGACTGCTTAGCGGGATTTTTTTTATTGGTCGGTCGAGGGGACGGGGACTTTATTCCCTTGATTCTTATTTAATGGTCGAATAAAATTAAGTGGGAATAAGTAATAACAGTAAGTTAGTTCTCGATTCAAAGCCCTTGCAGAGAATTAGAAGTCGAGAGCAAATTGCGAATATTGTAATTGACTTACCAATCGAAAGCAATGATCTTGGATTTCTTAAATCACACACAGAAATCTGTGCTTATTTTAAAAAAAATTAATCGTTCTTTTAATTACGGAATTCGCATAATTAAACTCGCACGCTCGCAGAAAATCGCAAATGAAACTCTCCCAAGTACAATAAAGCTAAATGCAGAAACACTCGGATCGTATAACAAAGCCTTCCGTTTTCCAAATCAACATCCCCATTCAAGAAGCCGGAAACCGCCGCGGCGCATCGCGCGAGTCTTACCATCCCCGCAATTGGGGCCGCGCAGCCGTTACGAGCCGCGTCGATCTCTCGGCCGATGGTGGAAGCTGTCCAAACATCTCGTTGCGGATCGGCTACCGCCGAATCGCAAACTCCCCCCCGGCCCGGGACCGCGAAATGGGATCGCGCTGCTCTTTGCTTCGAGGAGCCGATTTTGGTTCGTTGGGTGGAAGTCGTTTTTAGTTAAGAAATATTTTTTGGGAAAATTAATCGACTACTCGAGGCTGGAAAATTAAGAGGAAAGCAAAGGCTTTTTCAAGTCTCATAAATTTTAATGATATGACAATACTCTCAAAATATGTAATTTGATGCGATCTCGGTTTGAAGCAGGAAATGCGGGGAATGTTACCTTTTCACGAAATCGACAAAAGGTTTAAGCTCGCGACGCCTTTTCTTCTTTTAGCTCAGACGGAGGGTAGAGTCTTCAAGTTTTGAGGATCACTATGTTCTTCCAAAGGCCAAGTCACTTTCGAGCTGTAAAACAAACTTTTAATAGGAGGCTCCTCGCAATTTTTCAATGCGCTTTGCATGAAAATTGATTCCTCCTAAAGTTTTCATCGCCGCGCCTCTCCGCCTGACGTCTGAAATCTCGAATTCAGAATCAATAATTCTTGGTAACTTTTTGAAAGTGAATTTGAATAAAGTTCCCGGATGCATCGGCGCAAACTTCTTTGCTGCAGGAGAGATGTTAACATAGGGTTCCAAGTGGCAACATTGTAGGAAGACTTATTTGATAAAAAGTTCAATTACCGCTCTGTTTTACTTCAAACAGCTTTTAATGTTGAAAAAAGGAGAGTTATACATTATTAATTATTCGCGTTACGACGAGGACTTCTAATTTAATCGATTACACAGCTGGCTCGTGATTACTTAAACCTTTACAAGTGTGCGAAAGTTTTTCAAATGCTACAATCACTAATTTAGATTAATTAACCGCTACAAAAACGTACGAACCGAACATCTTTCGTTTCCTCAAAAATGTTTTTCGCTTCAAAAAAAAAAAAAAAAGAAAAAAATCTTTCCTCGGCAAATGCACCCAATAAAAACTTTCCGCGAAATCTCGCTTAAATATCGAGAGCCAAAGAGCTCCCCGACATCGTCGGCGTGCCGTCGCCAATCGTCGTTCACCCGCGGCGCGGGCGACGCTCTTCCAGTCTCTGTCGAGCGGACGCTCCCCGAGCGCGGAAAAACCGATGAATTACAGCCGGCGGGTACGTGTACGCCGCTCGCGGGAGGAGCGCGCACTCTCCGGCGCGGCGATTAATCGAACAAGGGTCGCGGGAATTTCAGTGGAACCGCCAGCCCGCCGTCGATTGGGTCCCGAAGCCGCCCCGACACGGGCTCAATTTGCCGGCGATTGTTACCCGTCAATGGGCCGACGTCGCTGAGGAATGCCGACCTCTGGGGTATGCTCGGGTAAATAAAGTTCCCGGCTCGTTTGGGCGGCGGGAGCGGAGGGGCGGGGTGGTTTAGGCTGGAGTGCTGCTGGATGGAGTAGTAAGTCAAATTCGTTATTGGCTGATGAATGAAGTGAGAACAGAATTTTTTTTTATGGAATAGACGCGTTGAGCTGGGAAATATTTGGTGGTTGCTTGATTAGACAGGGAAATGAATTGTAATGTTAGTACGTTTGTTTGAGAAAATCATGTTGTCGATTAAATTAGAAATTCTTCGCAGTTGGGTGAAAATGAAATGTAACTATTACGTAAAAATAGTTCGTTATCAATTAAAGACAAAGATAAAACGTTTGTTTTAGAATTCAACTTAAAATAAATTTTCTGCTAAATAACATCACCCTGTATATCACCTTATCTATCTGGAAAAATCCAAAGAGAGCAAAAGTAGCAGGACTTTTTTTATCTCGCTGACGTTTCGATGTACAATAAAGCTCTCCACAGTACTTCCTTTGGTCAAGAACGCTGACGTACGTGTTGCAACTCAGCGCTTTTCCTGCTCTTCTATCATCCCCCTGCTTTTCTCTATTTTCATCCGTATTTCTATCCTGTGCTTCTGGCCTTTTTTTTTTAAAAAAGAGAATTTTTTAATCCGAGTTATCACGAAACATAAGACGCGTATAATAAACGCCCTGATACTAAAAAATATATATTGGACACTGCTTTGGTCTATTTAAAGAGAATAATATGAAGTTTGAATTTTATCAGAAATTTCCACTCTTCTACTTGCTGCTAATTCTTTTGCACTGCCGTTCAAGAGAACTTATTTAGTTCCATCACTCTTAATAAGCCAACAGTTCGGAAAAAGTTAAGCCATACAAGTAAAAGCCGAAGCGGAGAAAAGAGAAAAGTTCGCGACAGCTTTTTCGATAAAAGTTTCGCGCTCCACACATGAAGAAGTGTGGAGCGAACATTCTAGTTTGCGCGCAACCGCAGCCGAGCGTAAAATTTTAATTGAGCAATAAAGTACATCTTTATTGGCTTTTAAACTGCTGAAATCTTGGGGAAGGCGCCTGATTTATAAAGATGATTTTCGAGCGATCAATAATATAGTTCGCTTCGTCTTGAATATTTTATCTTAATGCATTGTACTTGCATTTTTAAACTTTTAGCAAAGTTATCTCTTCATTCGGCTTGATGAGTTATATAAAAATTTTTGTGGTGCTTTAAAGATGTTTTAAAGATATGTAAATTTCAAAGTCAAAGTGCGAGATAAGAATAGCTTTTGTTCTTGCCAGGAAAAAAAGAATGCCTCAAAAGTGAAAATCACGAGTTTTCGAGATTCTTATTTTAAAACTTCTTTTTACGAAGCCAACCTGATTTCTTTAAGTGTACCTAAACTTTTCTGAAAATATACTTTTTCTCGAAAGTTTTTAATACACTTTTACGCAGCACAAGATTTCTTTACGATTTTTCATATATAGATAATTGGCGATGAATTTACTGTTCATTTCTGTACTGTTTAATTTTATTCAATCAATATTTGCACAGACAATTGACTTTTTCTGAGAAAAAACTAATTTGTCTGGTATTTTTACAGCTCATTGCGTTTCATGAGTGCAAATCGACAGATTAACGTGTAGTATACTTTTTAAGCAGAGCATTTCTATCTTCGCATGAAATGAAATCTCATTGATTTTTTTTGAAAAAGAAAACAACGTTACACATTTAATTACCAACTTAAACAAAATGACTATATATGCAAAGCTCAAATTAATAAATTTTCTGAACGCGATTAATGACCAGTAAATGCCTACATTTCAAAAAGATCAAGTAAAAAAAAGCCTCTTGCAATCAACCTCCCCGATATCTGCAGCCTTCCCAAATGTCTCTTACCCATCGGCCCCGAAAGAATCGTCAAATCGGCACGCACAATAGGCGGAACGAGGAGAAGTTGGCCGGTTGCCACCGAGCAATTACGCGTCGCGCTTGTGTATAAACACGGCGGTGACTTGTTTGCCTGCCGCCGCGTCTGTTTGACGAGCTTGTTTCCCTCCTTCGGGGAGGAGCCGCTGCCTGCCGGCTAATCGCCGCCCGCCGGAGTTGCGGGGGGGAGAGGGGGAGGTTTTTTGGAGCGTCGTTGGGGAAGCGTAATTAGGAAGAGTGGGCGGAAGATGCCTGGTGGGCTCGTGAGTGTAATTTTTTCTTAGAGTAGTGATATGAGTATCGGAATTTGAAGAAAAGCAGCTTAATCATTTCAAAATATTTTCCAAAAAGTACCGTCAAGTGCAAAATATTAGCGACAGTCTACAAGGTGACGAAACTTTCCAGCAGTGGCTTTTCAAATTCCGATTAAGAGTGGAATTAATTAAAAAATAGCTATGACACTCATTCAAAATGAGAGCATATTTTAAAATCTATCCCATTAAATTTTGGACTTTATCTATAAGGATTGATGGTTGATTTCTCTATTGGGGGTGAGGTTCGAGCAACAAAATCTGCCACCGGTTTCGACTTGATTTCTTCATAACGTCTGAAGATACAGAGAGGGGCTACGCTAGCTTTATAATAATTGTTTCTCGGGAACAGCTGGAGCAACAGAATCGGGTTCGGCGAAGCAAATTAGCAAAAGTTTAGCAACAAAATATACCGTTGGCTTCATGCATAAATAATAAGCAGGGCCGGAGTTACAGAGGTGACTGTGTTAGTTTAACTTTTAAGCTAGCACGAGCTGCGTTTCTGGGAATCGGCTGGAGCAACAATATAGAAGCCAGTTGGCTTTTTAAGCAACAACTTAGCAACAAAAGTGGAGTACGGCGTAACAAATTAGCATCAAATTAGCAACAAAATATGCACATTGTTTGATCGTGGGCTTATGAAGTGGCTTCGCTGGCTTAATCTACTTATTAAAACCGTACTTTCGATTCGAAACTCAGATCTAACTAAAACTTCCTACAAAAAACGAAAGCCACGCTGTTCTCACGCGTAAACCGCTCCGCTACAC
>JAWWEM010048595.1:1431-12167 GCA_035582935.1 Ormyrus thymus
CCCCCCCCCCCCCCCCCCCCCCCCCCCCGAAAGAGAGAGAGAAAAGGACTCACGGTGCTCAAAACTCGAGGCAACTAATTCGATTTCTCAATCGAGGTCGTCCTGCGCGATTCGCTCAAGATAGAAGCGCTCTTTTACTTTGCTTTCATAGCGCGTGGGAGTGAAGAAAAAGAAAGGGGGTGGGCGAACTTTCTGCCTCCTCTACTTTCTGCAGAGACCCGCTTTTCTGCTCTCGCTCCCCCTTCTCTCGTCTTCGATCTGCCTCTCTTGATTAGTCTATATTTTTTCGGGCAAATCCTTTGTTCGCGAGGAGCGCCGCTATCTTGCTCGCTGTTTCTCTATCTGTTCCGCGCGGAGGAGCGCGCAGATATTGAATGCCACTGCGGAACGATAAATTTTTCCTAATTCAGATTCACTGCGTAGCGCCGCCGGTATAATGGGGGCGAAGGGGGAAGCAGTGCCGTGTCAATTCAACGTTTCGGCAATTATGAAATTACGTTTTCGATTACCTGAAACTTGTATGATTCGTTCTCCGTTTCCCCTCTCTCTCCCTCTATCGATTATCCAATCAAGTACTGGCTACCGCTGTTCAATGCATTAATTTGTAATGAAGCTTCGAAATAGGACTTTAATAGGGCCGAACATTCCGGAATATTCATTCGGTTATGTTGACTGATCAAATAAAAATGTCCCAAGTTTTTTGCTCCCAGTTTTAATTTACTTTTTAACTTCTTATTGAATAATTTAAGTTAATGAGTAAATAATATCTCATAAATATACAAATAAAAATAAGGCAATATAATCCTTCTTCTACTTATTTAAAATATCAACTTCATTACTGCGCGCGCACCGGATAATCTGATGCGATTAGTTCTATCAAAGTTTAAGAATGTTTCTTCTTCTTAATCCCCCTTTTCTTTCCATCCTCTGTTATATTTCTATTATTATTCTTACCGCTGCGACTTTGTATATACATTCGGTGTGGTCATGTTAAAACTTGTACTTTCTCCTGTTGTTCCTGTGGTGATGTTATCTAACTGGGCTTAATTCGCAGAGCTCTCTCGCATTAGCTGCCTTTACCCTTTTTGTTTGTGCTTCCCGTAAAACTCGCTTTCTCACTCCGACGAAACATTGTAATACGCTGTTTTCCTATCTCAATCCCTCCTTTTCTTTCTTTCTCCTCCTCTCGTTCGCCTCTTCGCTGCAGCTCTCCTTCCCTTTCTTTCCGACGTCTTTCTTGCTTTTGTTTTCGCTTACCTTTTATCTTTAATAATAATATTATTATTCCGCAAATTGCTTTGCGGGAGGATAAGCCTGAGATAAGCGCTCGCGTGAAAGCCTGTCTTTCTCTATTATTCACTCGCTACGTCGAGTTTACGATTTTTAGTAACTGAAAATAAATTGTTCCAGCTTTAGTGGATAAATATTTATTCGATTTTTTTGTTTCTGTTTCAGGTTAGTACTCTCGAGTATTTGAAATCTTTCGCGCCCCTTGTGAAATATTCTATGTAAGTATGAACTAAATTTAAATTATTAAAGTCGCGCTTGAATATACCAAGCATGCATTTTTATTTGAATTTAAAAATTCAATTTCACAAAATGACCAAGCAAATTTTGTTTCGGTAACCTGTAATTTGTGATTTTTTAAAATTTTAAATTAAAGTTTTTAAATTTGTAACTTTTTTATTTTTTTAAATAGAAAGATTGGCATGAAAAGTTTTTCTATTTTCATATTATTACGGGTCTAACTAGATAAAATAATCAACAAGATTTCTTATGTTATATTATTATAATCAAATATTTTTCTTACAACAAAAATCAACACTTATTGTATACGATGCTAATATAATAATCTCACGAATTTGAAGACACGGTAATTAGAAAATTGAAAATATTTTCACGACAACCTTTCTGCCTAAGAAAATAGAAAAGCTAAACATTCTAAAGAAAATGAATATTTTTGAACAAGAAAGTTAAAAAACAATAACAATCTTAGCGCGTTGTCTGAACCCTAACAAACTTACCAGGAGAGTATCACTTGTTTGCGTCACACATTTTGTTCAAACTTTGGAATACGTTTTCTAGTCTTAAAATATGAAAGAAGCCGCGTCCTTTCGGCCTAACGCTCGATTTAACTTTTCAACTGTTAATTGTACAGTATTTGAACTCCTGGCATTTGAAAAGTGAGATCAAACCCTATCGATTAATAAAAAGACATCCAAAAATCTTCATTTGTTCAAAAGTTATGGCCCAACAAAAAATGACCATTAAAGTAGCATAAAAAAATCCACAAAAATTCATTGACGTAATTTTAGCTTCTTTTATTACAAATTTTTATTTAGCTATAACTTTTGACCAAATAAAGATTTTTAGATGCCTTTTTTTCTAATCAATAGGATTTGATTTCAACTTTCAAATACCGGGAGTTAAAATACTCTACAATTAACAGTCGAAAAGTTATATGTGGCTAAACAAAACTCGATTTTTCTTAGCTTTTCGCTAAAAAAGCTCATAACTTTTTAAAAATCGAGCTTTAGGCCGAACGGACGCGGCTTCCTTCATATTTTAACATTAGAAAACACATCCCAAAGTTTGAACAAAATCCGTGACCCAAACAAGGAATACTCTCCTGGTTAGAACTAAATACTGGACTGAGGTGACATCAACGGAGGAGCTTCGTCCTTTGCAAGGTAACCGAAATTCATTCCGCAAACGCGGTAAGTCAGCGTTGCTTTATGCTCTCACGGTATACGCGTCCGCGTATCAAAGCGCGTCAACACGTTTATGCGTTTAGTCGTTAATATTTAAACGAGACATATAGAGAGACGAAATCTTGCTAGTAAGTAGCTCTACGTCGCGTGTAGTTATCAAGGAACAATCCAATTTCAAACTTCATTCTAATTTCTACGGGCACCGGAAACGGGGAATTTGATGTTAGAATACTGTAAACAGAAAATGACGTTCTTGCAAGAGATAATTGGAGAAAAATGCATCTTTATTGCAAAATTAATCATCTTGCGCTTTTACAGAATCGATGGAGCGTGCAAAATCCGCTCGGAGGGGGAAAAAGACTGCCGAAAGAGCCGAATACAATTTCGGGCATAAATTCGATGAAATCCCGTTCCAGTCGTAAGACCGAACGGAGATAGAAAGAAGTGGGCGCATACAGCAAACAGCAGACGGTGCTTGCAATAAAGCGCGAGCTTAAGTGGTCTTCCAAAGAGACTTTGAGAGGAACGGATAAGAGAATATCTGTGAACGTACATACACGCGGAAGAAGTCCTTTTTTTACTTCCGGCGACAGACCTTACGATATTTGCATTGGATGCTGCAGGAAAAGAACAACTGATAGCAACTTGTCTCGGCAGGCTTTTCTTATTTCCTTCGAGAAAAGGACAAAGAGGAACTAATTCTTTCAGAGGACTTTTGTACAGTTTTAATTAAACGAGTTTCAAATATTCGCGTATTAAATCATTGGCATTTTAAACTTTGACGTTCGTTACAACTCTCTTAATGAATCAAAATGAAAATAATTACTTTCTAAACGCTTTGTATCTTGTTATCTCTTACTTTTTAAGTCTTTTCAATTTCTGAGAAGAAGTTAAGAAAATTTATTAATCGCATTTTTTTCCTGCAAACGACACTGGAAAATATTTCCGCGGTATCTCTGCAGCCATAAATCATTACTTCACGACTTCTGCGTTGGAGTCTTAAAAAGTTAAAAGGTAAAAAGTTCTACTGAAATAAAATGGTGCTCACATTGTTTTCGCAGTATCTAAGCTTTTCTCTTGACCCTTTTCTCGCAGCCTCATAATGCATTTCTCGTTACTTTTTTGTTTCCTCCTTGCGCGTAATTCCGAACTAACTTAACAAGTTCAAAAGATTTCTAAATATGCACTAAATATGTTTAGTAAGATTTTTTTAACATGTATAAATAAACCAATATTTAAACCTTTAAAAATGCCTTAACCGCGTATGTAAACATTCATAAAGCTTTGTGAGAAACAAACATTTATTGATAAATTTTTCAATACAGTTTAAAAAAGAACTAATCAATACAAAAATGTTGCTTTTTAACATTCTTCCTGGTTTCGAAAATGTGATAATATTTAAAAGTATGTATAAACTGTTCAATTTAAAATTTTTTACCACTTTCTAACACCTTCTACTTTTTGTTAAATATTTCCATTCATGAAAACAGAAGAATGATTTTTATTCGAGAGGTGGAATATAAAAACATCGGCATGCTCAAGTAATGCCGTGTATTCAGCGCTTTTTCCCTTCTTTCAAGAGCAGCAATTACGATAATCTGAAACACAACTCTAATTAGGTTATCCTTAAAACCGCTGCAACGATGCCAAGGAGGATTGCCGACCTCAAAAAAGAGAAAAAGTCTCCCGTTCCCTACTATTAATGAGAAAATTCCTTTCTCTCTTTCTCCGTTCGCTCACGCATAATTACTGCAAAAAATACTGGCGTGATTAAGCGAATAGCCGGTTCTACTCGCACAGCTTGAACTCTGTCGCCTGCGCATTTACATGACAATATCGCGTGCTGCGATCGCGCCAACAGCGGCGACACCTCTTGATTTGGAGAGAGAGAGAGAGAGAGACGTCGTCGTCGTCGTCGTCGAGGGTTTCTTTCACCTCGATCGAATTATGATGCAATGGTGTACCGACGTTGGAATTTCTAACGCAAGGAGCTTACGAATGCAAATTTAATTAATAATTACTGCATTTACACTTCAGTGTCGGTGCCCGTTAAGAGGCAAAGCCCAAATTACGATAAACATAAAGTTAACTAACTTTTAAGACTAGTAAGACATTTTATTAGCAATATTTAAGAATAAATTCAAAGAACGCAAATACTGTTTCTTCTATATATATAAATAAACATGATATTTGTTCAATATAATATAAATCTATCATTCTTTTCAGGCCTACTGCTTTTTCAACTGAATTTATTTGCATAAAAAGTATAATGCTAAAGATTCTTACTAAAATATCTCTGAATGTTAATACCGATAAGTTTATTAAACGCTCTACTGAATTCATTTTTGCAAGGTTCGAAGTTTTATTTTTATTTTAATCCTTTAAAGCTATTTCTCTCCCTGGAGTGGAAGATTTATATTACATCGAAAAATGTCAACTAAAAGAGATGCTAAATTTGAAGTGATTTAAAAAACGCAAGTACACTTGCGAAAAAATTTGATTAAATTGATTATATTTGACTTTAAAAAAGTAAGTACAATTAGACTTTTAAACTATTTCATGGGATTATCGCAACTTAATTTGACAAATATATTATCATTTTCGAGTTTGTCTTATTAAAGCAGCCTAGATCTTGTTAAATCAACAGAATTTCTATAATCAATTGAAAACTCATTTTTGCATTTTTAGTGGAGTGTATAAGTTGAATCGATCAAATTTTTTTCTTACTGATTATTATTATTACTTATAGTTTTAAACTATTAAAAATATATTTTAGATTATTATTATTACTTACAGTTTTAGATTATTATTACGTACAGTTTTAAAAGTTCAAAAATTTTGTGAAAATGAGAAACACGAAAAAAGCGCGCAGCGCATCAATTTTGTAGGATCGAATGCACTGAGAGAATTTTCGAGTAAAAATTATTCCCCAAATTAGGCTAATCGCAGGACATTTCGATTTTCTGGATAAAAATTACTCGAAATTGGAGTAAAAATTACTCAATTAGAGTAAATATTATTTTAAAAGGGACCAAATATTATCCAGAAAAGCGCATTCTCCTGCGATTAGCCTAACTTAGGGGGTCATTTTTACTCAATAATGACCTCAGTGTAAGCGAAAACTAAAATGGTCAATCTTCGCTGACCACTTAACAGCAGAACAAAATTCAATAAGACATCAATCAAGCACTCGAAATCAATAGCCAAAATCAATGTCCGTGTAAAGGACAATTAATATCGTCCAGATCAGGGTTCAATGAAAGAGCACGTCGACACGCGTCGTCGCGCACGAGAGAACTCGATTAAACGAATACGTGCGTGTCGAGTGAGATCGGGACAGAGAGAGAGAGAGAGAGAGAGAGAGAGAGAGAGAGAGAGAGAGGCAGAGATAGGAAGAGAGACGGACAGAGAAAGTGAGCAAACGCATACTCGTTAATACCGCAGCCTCGCCGCTCTCGAAAAAAGCCAGAGAGAGCAACCGGCGAAATGATACTCGATCGCTGCGCTCGGCGCGAAAATTCGATGCGTGGCGCAGCCTACTTAACGGGCGGATGCGAGAGAGAGAGGGCTCGATGTAGCTTTATTAGCCCGGCGCATCTCGATAAATGGCAATAGCGTTTTAGTGCGGCTAATGCGTATCGAGGATCGAAGCGGCTGCGATGCGTTTCCGCGAGAAAGGGACAGAAAAAAAATACGCGCAACAAAAACAGCGGTCGGATTTCGGATTCGCTCGATACTGATGCTCGCCGGATGAAAACGTTGATTCCGTTGTAAATGATGTTAACCCGCTATATTTTTTTTTTTTATTGGAAAAATATCCTGCTTTTTATTCGGAATCGCGTAATGCCGTCAATACGGCCCGGGGGACTGGAACATTGCAAAAATTTATTAGCTCGTGCACTGATTACCTCAATTAATGGCCTCGGTAAGTTTATACGAAAAATCAGATATGCGTATTCTTATTTCATTAACGAATTGGGTTCATATCGGCCGCTCTACACGACAACAATGCGAATAAAAACGTTTGCTGTCAGAATAAGTTTAAAGTAATTGCAATTTTGAGCGCCGAATCTGCTGCGCGGATAATTTGTGGGGTACATTTATGCAAAGCTAAAAGTATGCAGCATGATTTATTACAAATATTTTACAATAACGGGCAATGAGTCGAGCAATGAATAATTTACGTTTTTAATTCACAACTGTAAGCACATATCGCTACAAATGGGGAATTACAATGTGCGCGCAATTATTCACCTTCATAGAATATCGGTTAATCAATAAGTGAAACGGCAAACTCACTGAACTCTCTCGCGAAACTCGTATCAATATTCATACAAAGTTTCGAATCTCCACGCGCTCGCACGCATATCGTCGAATAGAGAGATATGTATATATATATATAAATAGAGAGAGAGAGAGAGAGAGAGTGCTGGGCGCAAGGCCTTAGGGCGCGAAAATTTTCGAGCTCGCAAAGCATCGGACCGGTACAAAGCTGCGCCGCGAGTTAAACGCAGAAAATGTCAGATCGCGCGAAAACCTGCCGGTGAGATGAAAAGCGCATTGACGTCAGCAGCTATTACGACGATTCCCCTTGCCCCCCTCCGTCCTTCCCGGAAAGCTCAGCCCGTTCCGCTAAGCGGAATAGCATTAGCGTGAGTGCCACGTGGCTTCATGCATATTCGCGGGGTGGGGGTGGCTTTTCCTCTTTGTCCTCCCGTTTGAGCGCGAGAAACTCGGACTCTTTGGGCACCCGGCATGCCGGGGAGATAAAACAGACCGCGCGCAGATAGCGAGAGCTCCTATAAAGAGCGAGAGGGCGAGGATGGGGGTGGGCGACGCGGGAGGGTAAGCCGAGAGGGAAGGGGGGCTTTCCAGTCAGCCAAGGGACGGAGGAAAGGTGGGAGGTTGCGCTCGCTCGATACCACTGCGGCACGGCCAAAGTCGATCGCGCATACACCTACAGCCCGGCTACGCACGCGGCCGGGCATTCGCCGCTGCATTTACCTGCACTTGCCAGTCCGCGTGGAAGAGTATGTTTACGCGGCGGGCCCTGCCTCCTTCCGCCGGTCCTCCGCCTCGGCGTGCCGCGGATTCTTCTTCCTCCGGCCGGCGGGAGGGGAGGGCTAATGCGAGCGGGGCTGCGAGCGCATTCCTCAAGTGGTCCGACTGCTGGCTATTTTTCAGTCCGCGAGTTAGTGAGCAGAGACGAGCGTAATATCGGCTGAATTTCGGACGTTGACTTTAATCTGCAATGTGCGCCCTGTTTATGCAGGAGGAATTCCTGGTAAGGAAATGAACATTGTATTTCCGTGCTCTTTTCTGCCTTATCTTCGCGAAGCACTCGAGACAATGGCCTTTATAATTTATTTTTTATCCCCTGCTTCCATTCGGAAGCTGAGGAATTTTATTCTAGGGATTTCGAGCTGGAGAACAATTTTTCGCTGATCAAATATTCATGAATGTTGATATTTTTGCGAGATCGCCAAGGCGAAAAATCGCGCATTCGCAAATGAACCCAAAAAATATCTCAAAATGTTTCCCTTTATAGCGTAAAATTGTAACAAAGAACGCTGGAATAGTTTCAGTTTAAAAGATTTTTTTAAAAGCTTTTAACGAAAAAAACTTTTTCAAAAGGCAGATTCGAGCTCAAATTCAACTTTCGCGTTAAGTCCACTTCTTTTTTCACGCGATTATGCAAAAGTTGTATTGTGGCGCTTGTCGCCATCCTCCTTGCTCATATCATTAATCTAAACCACACTCCCCCGCTGATCCCCTTTGTTTCGCTCTCTTTCATTCTTCTGCTCCTTGCATTTCGAACTTCTGGAGCGGTATAGGCAGGATAGGGTAGAGCGGGCTACCCTTTGACTCAGGCTTTCCTTTAAAAGCTCTATTCTCGCTTCCCGCCCCCTCGCGCTTTCCGTCTCACTCGGTTTCCTCTGGAAATCTACTCTTAAAATCTAACCCGCTCGGGAAGAGAGGAACGAAGCTCCGAGCGAAACAAGCGAACGCGTGACTCGTGTAGCGCAAAGGCAGGAGGATTGAGAGAGAGAGGGGGGGAGGGGGGAGGTCGACCCCGAACGACTCAATTTTTGCGTGGCTTTAAATGGCTTCGTAGTGCGACATAAGGAAATGGAGTTGAATAGACTGAGCCGCGCTTTAGGCTGCCGCGTAGAATGAAATCGGTTTCGTTCGGGCTCCCTCTTTCCGTGCCCCGAGATGAAATAGCTGGAATTACTTTTGCTTTATGCATCTCGAGATCGAGAGCGAAATAGACGCGGTGGACCAAGACGAATTTTTTTTAAGCTTACATATATACGTATAAGCGATATGTATCGGCAGCGAGTAGAGATGGCAAATAAACGTAAGTAAGGGAGAAAGGGAGGAACCGGAGGATTCGGAGCGCACGTTTATCTTAGCGGCTCTGCCAAAAGAGATAGTTTTCGCTGCTTTCTAAAGGAAATCTTTCTTTCGCAACGGATTATCAATTAAAAGATAATTTGCATCGTTTTGGAGAATTTTGGTGAGCAAGCATTATTAATTTAAGGGAGTTGGTCTTTACTGCAAGATGTGAATTAAACGCTGGGAGAGTTCACTATTATTTGATGAGATCAACGCTGTGTAAATTTTATTCGAAATTCGTAGCTGGTTCATCAAAGGATCGCAAAGGAATATTATTTAGTTTAGGTAAATTAATCCCCGCTGTAGAAACTATAATTAGTAATTAACGTAAAATAAAAAGTAAAAAACTTTCGTCGAAATCCGTCGGCATTGGCGAAATCAGTTTGTAAAAATTAGATTCGAGGTAAAACTTATTAAGATCAATAAACGTCTCCCGACTTAAATATTTATCGCCTTTCTTTGCTTTATTAAAATTCAGAAACAGACTTCACGGCAGTGCCTCCGTCGGGGTCTTAACGAAATCATCACGTAATTCATTAAGTCGGAAAACAGGGAAAAAGTCCGCAGTCGTTACCCGTTCCGCGTCTGGAGAGCGAGACGAACGAAATTTGTGCTTAAAAATCATAGTCCCCGATAAAGCATCTTCGGCAGCTTTAATTAAAACCTTAATTAAAAAAAGCCCAGCGAGAGAGAACGAGAGAGCCATTCCAAATTCAATATCAATGCTGCCCCTTTCTTCCGCTTTTCCGCCCACGTCGCCTCCCCCCTTCACCCACACGCCGCGGCACCCGTATAATTAATCCGCAGGAGCGCATAAACAATAACAGTATTTGCAAATGGGCACGCGAAAAAAATAAAAAGAAAGAGAAAGGAAAAAAAAGCGTCCCTCTGTCTTTGTCCCGGGCTCTCGCACCCCCCCGCCAGCTCTCTATTTCGCGCGAGATAGAGAATCGCGGGCGTGGAAGCACCTCCGGCCCCGATGCATTCCGCAATTAAAATGTAAATTTCAGCGCGCGCGCGCGAACCTGCAGCGACGGCGCGGCACTTCATTCGTAAAAGTGGCGAGCCCGAGAGCTTTTGCTTACTCGTCATACCTGCGTGCGTATGCGCGCGCTGTGTCTCCGACTCGCGTGATGTACGTCCGGGCGCCGAGGTGACCGGCGGGAGAGCGCGCGCGGAAAAAAAGCCGCTCGCGAGAGGACCGAACGCCGCGTCGCTCAGCTTCTCCGAAACTATTTGGGATGGAAATTTTCGTACACCCTCTTACCGATGCAGCTGCGGACGAGCCTGCCGAATAGAGGGAATTTCGGACCGAGATTGCAATGTGTTGCTTTTAATACTGTCCAGACTGCTTTCGAAGGGAATGGAGTAAGCGTTACTGAGCAGTTTTTATTAGAATTGTAAAGGAGGAACCGCGTTGCTTGAAATCTAAGTGAATTTTAGTAATTCAGCCTGTGCTGCTAATGAAGATGCAGTAAAAGATCAATTTATAGAGAAAAAATAGAAAAATAAAAAAAAGCAGAAAAATGGACTAATCAACTTTTTTTTAAAAGTACACAGAGAGAAAGGATTACTAATATTTAATCCACGTTGACTTAAATTACGACTTAATGAATACTCACTACT
>JAWWEM010048626.1:0-12160 GCA_035582935.1 Ormyrus thymus
CTTTGACATTATAACGGCTTTTAGCCTCATTTCGCGAAAATTAACTTTCAAAGTCAAATCCTACTCTATCGTACGGTATAAAGGAGGTTCCCCCTCTTGACCCGACGTAACAGCGTATTTCTGGTGGCGTCCGCCTCGCGATTAAGCCTCGACCCGGCTACCGCGGGAGGTCGTATGGAGATCTCCCCTCCTTGAGTCATCGTGAAGTCCATGGTGGAATTATGAACGGAGACAGTCAACCGATTCCTTCCACCCTGCTCTTGATCGCCCCCGATTCTGGTGGACTGGGCGCTAGGAATCGTACCAGGAGGCAGATTTGGGCGTGAATCCGTGGACTGCACTCCACTCACGTCTTCGTGGTGAAGATTCTCTGCTAACTCCGATGTATATAGATCGGGGCCTGTCGGTGTTCTTCCATGTCTTGCATCGCGGAGGGTACGGGCCTGTAAGCAGTATAATCGTCCATTTCCGGGCTGGATATATGTAGGGTTAAGGGATCCCTGTATTGCCCGATGGTCTGCCCCGTCGGCAGCGGTGACGTCATCCCTGGTTCCATATTTGGTCCTCCGGGAGCAAAAGCCAACGCGGAATTTGTAGGCGGCGAAATCTGTATGGTTGGGACCGTACGATCCACAGTCTTCGTGTCTCACCAATCGATCCTGTACCTCGGCTGGTTGCACTTCCGCGTTCAATAATCTTGCTTCGGTCACTCTAAACGACCGCCTGACGGAGTATTCGCCAACCACTCGACGTATGAACGCTTCGCCATCCGTCGGCGAGTACGAAGCTAATTCACAGGCATCAGGGTAGGTCACCGAAAAATCCCAGGTTATGGCATCCATCCTGTTCTTGTGGCTTCCGGATGTCTCAATTCAACAAATCTCTAATAATTCTTATCACAAAACTCCCTTCGCACCGCTGATCTGTACCAAAGTCTGGTTCGGTACTTAGATTGTATGCGCGTGCGCAATCGTAAAAGTTTCCGCAAGCGCCGATCAGGTGTACCCGACTTTTCAGCTTAGCTTGCTGTTTGCTCACTGTTTGCAGGGAAGTGCTTGCTTGCTAATGAGCGCAAAATTTCTAGCCCACGACGGAACCAAAAAAAAACTTATACTAAGAATTCTAACTAGATGTTAATTTAGCACTGCAGACTCAAGCATATAAAATTTACAAGCAAAGCCGAGAAAAAAAAATAAAACAAAGCAAAACATAAAGCCAAATCTTTAATTTTGTAAATAAGCAAAAATTTTGATAATCTACTGTAAACTGTATAAATTCAAACTTTAATTTAATAATCTACTACTGAATTAAAAAAAACGAATATCAAAAATTTTCCACACCAAAGTCAAAATTTAATAATTATAGTGCAGTGCAAGTACAGCAAAACCGAAAAAAAATCGTTCAAAAAAAAATCTCCAGTCGCACTTTGCAAATACTGGGATATTGGCAAGCAAGCAAACTCTCTGTCGGGTTAACAAGCAGTTACGCTAGGCCGAGCAGGCACAACACCCAAAAAAAAGTTTACTCCAAGCCTGTGCAATGTTACCCGAATCGACAATTGTAAGCTAAGCAAAAGCCCAAGCGAAGCCAAGCAACAAAAAAGGTTTTATAATACTGTTTTAAGCGCGAGAAACTGTAGAGGTAGCAGGGGCAGGGAAAATAGGGACACTCAGAACAAGTAATATAGCAAAAATATATACACAAAAATTCAAAAGCATAATTAATTCAAAAAGAAAACGCAATTCCAATTTATTATAATGCGTCAGCTGCTAAGCTCGCATGCAGCTAAGCCTCAGCTCCGACTACGTGTGCGTATGTTGGAGAGCAGTCCCGAGTCGTTCCGAGTCTAGCCGTGACCGAACGACCAGGTATAGTGCCGAGCGAAAAAAGGGGGCGGTATCCTCGCACCTCTTCGTTGCGTAATTCACATTGCGACCACCTTTTCGCCTCGAAAAGAAAATATGTCTTTCCGGTGACACCCTCCGAGGGCAAATTCCACAAATCAAAATTAAATTTTATGCTGAAAAACCGAAAGACAAATTCTACTTCTCTTAATTGGTGACCGAAAGAAAAAAAAAAGTTCACGAAAAATAATTGTAACTATAACTACTATATACAGAATTCCCGAACTGTATGAGTTATTTCTCTGTTCACAAAAAAAAATCGTATCCGAAATCGCTGCTCCGAAATTACTAATTTTTCCAGTAACACTCCAAGACAAGTTTTATTATTCTACAATTCGATTTACTGTACCGCGAAATCTTTTCTGAAATAATTTTGCACTTTTCGGCAATGTGCATTAAAGTAAGACACAACCGAAAATTCCATTATTAATTTCGGCAAAACAAAACTAGCAAATTTCCAAGACCGCGAATGTTTCGTCTAATTTTCACGCATACAACAAAAAAAAATCGACACACCAAAATTTTTTTTAATTTCCTCACACGACAGAATTTTTAAATTTACACTCCGCGAATTCTGTAGTGGTAATACTGTAATTTTTCTGAAATGCGAACCGGGTAATTCTAGATTTAACCACACACGTGTCCGTTACATAAGGTTCACCAAGTGCTTCGGCACTAGTGAATTTACACCAATTCAATCAAAAATGAAATTTTATACAACTGTAACCCGGGTACGTAACACACCGGGTCACAGTGCGTAAACAAGAACGCACACAAATAGGGCGTCGGGAGCCGCGTACCCACGAAAAGAGAGAGAGACAGAGAAACAGAGAGAGACAATTCGCGGGCGGGCGACATAGCGAAACGTCGCGAGCGCCCTAGAAGAGAGAGCAGGTGGGGGAAGCCGAAGAGATCCTCACAAGAAGAGAATTAGCGGAACGGCTCTCTCGACTTCCGACTACCTACTAAGACAGGAGTCCCTCGATCCCTCGCCTGGACTTTTCCCAGAGGGACGAGCGGCAACCGAAGCAAGGCAGCCACGGCAGAGCGACCTGGCGACCAGCTGCATGGGAGCCCAGCAGAGCAGCGACGGTTGGCCGGACAGGAGAGGATAACCTCACAGGAGAGCCACTTGCCGCAGTGAGTCAGCCAAGGTCGAGGCCCTCAGCAGTTACCGGAGATACCGATAAGTAGTCGATAACCAGCGTTGTCTCTCTCTCCGCGAAATCATTAATCCGCGGGCGCGAGTAGTGCGAAGAAAGACGCGATTGAAACGTCGAGGGGTCGGAATCCCTGTATCGTTAACTGCATTACAGTTAAACTTGTAATAAGCGAAACGGACTTTAGAGCAGTAGAGCAAAAATGTACATAGTGTTGTAAAATATATATATCGAATTAAGAGAGCAATAAAGAGTTGCGAGTAAATAGAGAGAAAAAGAGCTTTAATCTTTCCCAGGCCTCTTTTTGCATGCTTTCCCGCGTCTGGTGAATGGACACGGCGGCGGACCTAGTCACTCTCCGCGGGCCGAGAATCGGCTTTAACTGAGCACCGGCAAATTAGCCCCGTCTTTTTAGTTCCCTCGATATTTGGATAACGTGGGTCAAATAACCGCGTTACACAACAAAAAAAATCAATATATTTCAATAAATATCAAAATAGAAAATCAAACAAATTCATTTTAATAGATAAAGAAAACCTCTTCGTTGCGAGATTCTTTGTCTCGTTCCAAGATGGCTGCTTTTTACCTGTTGCGTTGCGAGCCGCGTGTGTGCTCGCGAAATCCTGATTCACCGGTCAAAAAGTCAATTGGGCTCCACGTTGGGCGCCAACTTGTAACGATCCGAAAGGGTCGCTCGGATCGAACAAGGCTTAGATGGGAAAACTGTAGGGCGCGTGGGCCGGCAAACGACCGTTGCACGAGTGACTTTGTATTCGGAATGAAACCCACGTAATAAACATCACGAGTGAGGATTTTATTAATCACTAATCAAATAATAGTACACACTGTATTTTAGGGCGCCAGCCGCGAGTCGTTTCGCGACACCAAAATCCGAACTGCGCGCACCGCGCGCACCAGAAAAACCGAATTGCAATAAAAATATTTAAACTATCGCGATCCCGCAATACCACTTACACTTGTTATGAGTCTCGTACTCAACACTACTTTTGCAGTTGCCACGTGGCAAGTAACCCGGATCTAATTACTACTCTTAAGTACGTCCGCGCAACTATATGGATCCCGGAAGAGTGATGAGCAAGGCGGGCGAGCGAGAACGCGCTGGAGAGGCGAGGAGCAGTCTGTCAGCGTAGGGATTTGGCTGCGCCTGGAGCTCTCAGTAGGTCGGTGAGCTGCGAGGGTCTCTGCAAGGAGTTTCGACAAAAGCCAGTAGTAAGTACAGATATATACAAGCTATATTACTGTCGTTTTCCTTTTAGATTACTAAGTTAGTCTCTAGCTCCTGAATCTTTAGCTAATTGTTCTGTTTCTTGCAGGTATCCTCCTCGGATGCTGCAGCACAATTTCTTCCCCATGTATATTATTAAGTCTAATTTAAGTCTCGGGTGGGTGTGTTCTGGGTGGGCGTAATCCGGATTCTGGATGGGACTCTTCAGGGTCCAAACTGTACTGTCACAAAGCTTATAAACAACGGTTTGTCACTTTTGTTTTTAAGCGTAATTCGATCCCCCAAAACGTATAAACGTGAAAAATCGTAAAACGAAAGTAATGCAATTGTTTATAGCCGATTATCTTTATGCTTGATAATTCCCAAAAATTGTTAATTAAGCAAAAATGATTAGATTCTTTTTTAAGTACGCATGAGAAAGAATAGATCATGCATTTCCCATTTACATCAGCAGATTTGGGATAACTTCGTGTTATGAGCGATAGACACCTGAGATCTAGCTAGTGTAACGCGAACTTCAACTGCGCTTCAGAGAGAGATGCAGTCTTATAATTTTTTCTGTCTGCAATCAAAAGTGATCGGTACATCCTACCGAGATTGCGCTTCTTCATTTGTTAAAATTTTCGTATTACAGTGACAGTGAGAGTGACAGCGTAATCTCGGTTGGTCGCGAGGAGTCCGTAAAATTTATAGACAGCACGGTGCAGTATAGCAGTGACGGTGACCGCAGTATAATTTCGGTGGGGTGTGAAAATTTGGACGAACAGGACTCTAGCATCAGCAGCAGTAGCAGCAGCAGTAGTGATTACACCCGCTTCTACCTGCTGAAGGGACAGGGGCTCCCTACCACCAGCAGCAAGAGCGAAGAACATTGAACGGTGCTTGTTGTAATAATTATTGGTAGAAAAAGAATTTAGAGGATTTCCAAAGGTGGAACAGAAACCGCCTCCTTATATGGATGATTTTTTAGAAGTGTTTGAGAGTACGCACAAAAGTGTAAAAAATCAAAAAATTACCAGAGGTGAGAAGTGTGTAAATTGTATTAAAACATTTTGGCTACAGCCTTATAAGTCCAACCGGTGGTAGCCGTACTCGCAGGACCCCACACTCCCCTCGTGTAGGTGCATGCCGCCCGGTGCTCCCTCCCCCTTCTCTCTGCTGACTTGGCAACACTGGAGAAGCTTGTCTGCTCCAAAGTGCTGCCATAACTACTGATCTACAATATGTAGGTGTCCAGTTACACCCTCATTTTGACAAGACATCATTTACAAGATGACCCGGTAACATTTTTGAGAATAAAAAAGAAAAAATATTTTGATGGTTTGGAAAAAACTAGCCCTTTTTACTAGATATTCGTTGAGAATTACTGCTATATTTAAATAAATTATTCCTTAAAACGACGTGGTCGGATATTAACTTTATAGATACATTTATAAATTTTTTATTTTAATTAATTTTGAATTTGGCGCGCGAAAGAAGGCTGCTTTAAAAGCGGCAGCCATAGACAATATGGCTACCACTTTTGCGGCAGCCATATTTAATGTTGAAGAAATTTTTGAATATGAAATCGGCCGTTCAAAACGTTACATTAAAATATCTCATTAATGGGTCGGCTAATCGACGTGAAACTTTTTTCCTTCATTAAGCAGCCTTAAACGAAGATGTTTACCCGATCAAATCGTCTACATAAATTAGTATAAGCTTTAAATTAAATAGCCGTATATGCAAAATAGTAAGTTAGATGTATAAAAGTTGCAGTCACCGCCATATGATGCCTTATATACGAGCTCAGGGCGCTCCCGCGTCCCTTGATTCGCATGATCCATTATGACATATACACAACGGTCAAGTGAGTTTATTATATTCAAAAGAGATAACTGTTTGAAATAGGTCACCAGAAGAATAAACCGATAGAATTAATCGTTTTGAAGATTAAAAATACTTTTTCATCTTCTTAAAGTTGAAAACGTACGCTTTAAGGGTAGAGTCACAAAAAAATTCTGTATTGAATAATATAAATTTATAGAAATATAGCTTTGTTTTAGTTACATAAAAGTAGAGAAAGGAAAAATTTTCAGCCTATTTCAATCAAATTTGAAAGAGTTTTACTTTAAGAAGTAGTCAAAAAAGGTGCTAATTCGAAATATCTCTTACGGGAAAAAGTTTCAGATAACTAAAAAAATTGTACTTTTTTAATACGTAGTGCCAAGACCTGCAACTTTACACAGGTTCGTATACTCAAAAATGTAAAAACCTTTCTGATTCAGCGAAACATTAAAAACGTGAAAAAATGCTCTATTTTTAACAATATAATTTCCAATAAAAAACTGAAGAATTATTTGAAGGACAAAAGCCTGTGTAACTTTTTTATAAACATAAGAAATTTTTTATAAACCTTTTTTATAACATTTTTTATAAACCTTCGTGCACAGTTTCCAGCTAGATTCAAAGCAACTTGCCTCGTAAGGAACTTTTGGAAGACTGCAAAAGTTGATTTTGAGAAAAATAAGATAAAAGATTCAATCATAAACACTTTGAAGATTTTCTTACTTTAGCGGTTCAAAATTTCCCAGCACCATACAACACTCCTTTCTTTCGTCTTAATGAAGTTTCTGAAGGTTGCTGATACTTTTTGTGATTGCGGTATGTCTTTCTCTTCTGCTTCTCTGATGTGGATTGCTTTTGCTGTCTGCGCGTGTCTCTTCTTCTGGCAAAATCATTATACTGCTTGCTGGCTTAATTTCGACTACTGCCATGGCACTTGAAGATTAAAAAAATGTATAACAAAGTGTACATTCTTCCTGATTTCTTTTCTCTCTTTGAGTACAATATAATGAGTAAAATTTGTGTGCTCGTTGATGACATGTGCTATTATTGAAAGATACACTGATATATAAAATTTCATTTATGATATTTAATTGTGTCATTTAATAAAGTTACAAGCTACTCACTCACTCACTCACTCACTCAGTGTATTCAATGTTTTATTCAGCAAGTTCTTTCTGAATAATTAACAAATAAAATTTGCCTATTCTTAGTTAAATCAACAGGTTCTTCTGAATTACTGAAATTAGTTTTAAGATTATCTATTTTTCTCTTCTTTAGAGCATAATAACTTTTTATATACAAGTTTCTGTAGATTATTCTGTTTTGATGAATGATGGTTTCTATTTATTAATTTCATTTTGAACAAATAAATAGAGTAAGTGTCAGTCAAGAAATGAAATAAACAGTAACAGCCGACGCGCATACAGTGTTACATTACAATACACGTGCCATAATATTAGGTTGCATTCTCATTGTCGAGTCCTGACTGTCCTGAAGCGATATAGACGTCACATACTATATATTTCATAGTACATTTGGTATTATGAATGAGAAAATTAAAATAATAAAGCGTTATTCATTTTTATAAAATTTCATTAAAAATTCGTTTTTTTTTGTTTTATTATTTAAAAATTAAGCATTCAAATTTTTTTATTTTGACTCTAATGAATGCTGTTACACATTATTTGATAGTTCTAGAAGACATTTCTAAGATAAAAAAGAAATGAGTTTTTTGATGATTTTTGACTGTACTCTACCCTTAATATTCATCAAAAGAGTAAATACATCAAATAATACTTTTGAGAATTTACAAGAAGCCGTTCTTCCTGATAAAGTAGCGAACGTACAATTTACTCTTTAACAAAAGTGAAAATATGTAGAATTAATCTTTAAAAGGTTAAAAATATACTTTAATCTTTATAAAGTTGAAAACTTACCTTTAAATCTTTATCAAAAGAGTAAATATATCAAATAATTCTTTTGTAAAGTTACAATAAGTCGTTTCTCTTCATAAAGTAGAAAACGTTCACTTTATTCTTTCCCAAAAGAGTGAACTCATTAAATAATTCTTTTCATTAATTATGAAAAGCTGTTCCGCTTTGTAAAGTTGAAAAAGTAGTTCATAATATTTATGAAAAGTATCATTATAATAAACCTTTGAGAAGGTGACAACACATTGGACCTTTTTTAAAGTAGAAAACGTATATTTTAATCGTTTTCGAAAGTGTAAAATCAGTAAATCATTATTTATGAAGTGAAAAAATCCTATATTCCATTTTGCAGCAGGTAAAGCCTGTGTTTTACTCTTTATTAAAGTAAAAAGTTTTCATTTTACTCAAATTTTGTCCAGATTTTACTCTTTAGAGTTTAGAGTGTACCTTCTTTTTTACTCATGAATTTCACTCTAAAGGAAATACTCTTTTACGAAGGCGTTCGTAACGAATTGATTAATATTTTATTTTGATTCAAATACAGGTAGAATTAAAATAATTAATGTTGCTATAATAATTTAATAGTTATTATAATTACATTCTTAGGGAAAGCTAAACAGAATAATAATAATAATATGTAGTTTTTTAATGTATCTTTTTAATTAATACGATTTGAATACGTATATTGACGTAAAATGTGTGCGCAATTCACGCTGCTGTTATGTCACATGCACAGTATACTGGCTGCTACTGTTTGTTTACTTTTTCCCTTGGCTGATACATCTTTCAATTTGCTTCAAAATGATGCCAGTAAATAGAAATTATTATCCAACAAACGTATAGGTGAAATAAAGAAAAATTGATAATCCTGAAAGTGATTTAATAAAGCAAAGAGAAGTTTTACTAGTTGATTTTGCAGCTTGGAAGATTTATTAAATTTATTTAAAAACATTGAATCCAGTGAGGACAGTGAAACACCTTTGTGATTATGTAGTGGGAAAACTTTATAAGACTTTCTAATGATCAATTGTAAATGCACAGTGTAAGAGGCAAGACATAAAATGCAAATGAGAGTGTTCATTCACTTTATTTGGAAAAAGTGTCCAAAATAAGTGTTCGTGTCTAAAAAGAAAATTTAAATAGAAGTTGTAAATGCAGTTTCCCAGTTCAATAATGGACTGTTAAAAACTCAGCGATTAAACTCCGCCATCAAGCCAGCAAGCAGCATAATGATTTTGCCAGAAGGGCAAACACGCGCAGACAGCAAAAGCAATCCACACCAGAGAAGCAGAAGAGAAAGACATACCGCAATCACAAAAAGTATCAGCAACCATCAGAAACTTCATTAAGACGAAAGGAAGGAGTGTTGTATGGTGCTGGGAAATTTTGAACCGCTAAAGTAAGAAAATCTTCAAAGTGTTTATGATTGAATCTTTTATCTTATTTTTCTCAAAATCAACTTTTTCATTCTTCCAAATGTTCCTTACGGAGGAAGTTGTTTTGAATCTAGCTTGAAACTGTGCACGAAGGTTGGTTCTTATGTTTATAAAAAAGTACACAGGCTTTTGTCCTTCAAATAATTCTTCAGTTTTTTATTGGAAATTATATTGTTAAAAATAGAGCATTTTTTCACGTTTTTAATGTTTCGCTGATTCAGAAAGGTTTTTAATTTATATTTTTGAATATACTAACAAAAGCCTGTGTAAAGTTGCAGGTCTTGGCACTACGTATTAAAAAAGTACAATTTTTTTAGTTATCTGGAACATTTTCCCGTAAGAGATTTTTCGAATTAGCACCTTTTTTGACTACTTTTTAAAGTAAAACTCTTTCAAATTTGATTGAAATAGGCTGAAAATTTTTTTCTTTCTCTACTTTTATGTAACTAAAACATAGTTACATTTTTGTAAATTTATATTATTAAATAGAATTCTTTTGTGACTGTACCCAACCCTCAAAATATTTTAAGGTTAAGATATCTCAAAAACCTGACGTTCTGAGCAAAATCTAAGGCTGGATTCGGATTCAGCACGCAAAAATATGTTGGATATGACTATCCGATCCGAAAAATACCCTGTTTTTGCAGACCTGTGTAGTTTTGAAGGGAAATATTTTGGGGTGGTTTCCACCCCTTTAACCCTTAGAGGGCCGACAATTTGGAATTTTTGGAATTTCAGTTTTTCTATAGAAAAGTGAGTTTTTGACTCTCACATAGAACCAAACCAAGGGTGAATGTTGGCCGAACACACTCCCGACGCATATATGCGTTCTCCGGCCCTCTAAGGGTTAAGTGTTTTGTGCCGATTAAAATAAAACACATGTTCAATGTTTTTTGATGCTTAATATGTGTGTTGAGTTTCTTTCAATTCGGTGAGTATGCGTTGGGTTGTGTTACTTGTAAGTCGCAGGCGTTGTGGCCACCACTCCACTCGATTTCACGCTTCTGGAATTCAGCTATTGACTTCTGATATTGATTGCTGTTGCGGTGCTCTCGAAGTCTCAGTACCGGTGTGTAAGGAAATATAACACATGCTCTCTTTATCATTCAAACATTGTCTCGTTGATGGGATTCTCCCGGGCTCTCTTGCTTGCAGTACTCACTTTATCTTTCCTTATGAAGTATGTTTGAAAAATTTGTTTAGAACCATAGTGTGTTAGAAGACTTTTAAACTATATTCCCTTGGTTTTGAGACATGCTCAGTTACTTGAATTAAAAGGTTAAACAGATTTTTTGTAAAATCTTATAACATTCTTGAAACTTGTCACATTTTCCCGGCTGTAGATATTTTCACCTTGAAAACAGTATGTTCTAAATGCATTTTGATAACTCAGAAAAACTGAATCACAAAAAGAATGTCGTGACCTGATACCAGACCAACCTAGCATTGAAGGCCCTATAAGCGCAGAATTCGAATCTCATTATAAAATTAGCCCGTCTTCCCATTGTTTGTCTAACCTCAAAAAATGACCAAAACATTGTGATGAATCGCTTCTGATATGTGTCTAACGTTAATAAACAAAAGAACAAAATAAAAACAATATTCTTTTGAATGCAAAATCTATATACGAACTAGAAATTGTTTGTGAAACGCCGTAAAACACCTAAAACGTCTTAAAAATTGATTTATATACGCCATTAACAGCCAACGTATTTCTTACCATTAAACTAACATGTGCCATGTTCCAAACCGAACAGACAAACAAATTAAGCTCTAAAGCTACCATCCACACGAAATCTTTCCAACAGGCCAGCCAATAAGTTTACAAACCTCAAACTGCTTACAGAAGTGCATTGTCTTTTGACTAACACACTTTTATCTTCTGATTAATTCCGTTAGTATTTCCGAACCCTTTTACCTTTCAAAGATTTGTGAAGAGAGTTTTATATACACTTGTTTCCTGCTACTATAGATTATATTCGGCGTTGTTTGACAGCGTTTCTCAAATTACTACGAAAGGAGAATGCCCACTGCAATTCATGGTCAAATTTTACAAAGAATGCATAAACCGGTTTCAGCATAAAGATTTTTTAAAATCTTGAGTATTTAAATAAAAATAGCATTTTATATTTAGTGGGAAATACGAAAAAAAATTTATTTTTAATATTTACTCCTGAATGTCGGATGAAATCTTGATTTTTTCACTTATTTTAATGAAATTGGCTTTAGTTTTTTACATATTTCCCTGCATTTCCCTAGACTAAATTTTATTCTACTGTTGATATTTTGACCATCTCTAAATGATAGCGTTACTTTTATACGTTCTTCTGCATTCTCTTTCTTTTTAAGATCCATAGGCATCCTCCTTTCTTAGTTCTTTTATGAATTTTGTATTCAAAAGAATATTATTATTTATTTCATTTATTTATTACGGGGTGTAACGAGGGGGGGAGGGTTACCTATGAAACTTCAGCCTAGATTTAAAAAAATCGTAAAAAGCAGAAAATTTTTCACGGTATTTTTCGGCATGTTGAATGCAATCCCGGTTGAAAAAACCGATAAAACCCGATAAAATTTTAAAGCCTGCTATCGGACGTCCGATAGAAAATTTTATCGGATTCTATCTAAATGATTTTTTTTATCAGAATTTATCGGG
>JAWWEM010048657.1:0-12151 GCA_035582935.1 Ormyrus thymus
CTCGGGCTCCAGCCGGCCGGGCGGCCCGGGCCCAGCGCCGCCCAGGGCGGCCTCGCCATGCGCTACTACCGCCTCTGGATCTACGCCTGCAACCTCGTCCTGCTGGGCAGCGCGCTCGGCTTCGCCGCCGCCGTCTCCCGCACGCTCCTCTTCTCCGGCGACCCGCGCCGCTACCTCGTGCCCGGCGTGCCGCGCGCCTACGACCCCACGGCCCTCTACGCCTACCTGGCCATGGCCGTCCAGCTGGGCCTGGTCCAGCTGCTCGGCTGCCTGGCGGCGCGCCGCCTCAGCGCCCGGCTGCTCCACGCCTACTGGCTGCTGCTGCTGGCGCTGCTCGCCGGCGACGCGGTCATCGGCGTCGCCTGGGTCTTCCGCTTCGAGCGCATGCGCGCCGACCTCAGGCCCAGCCTGAGGCACCGGCTCCAGGTACGACTCTGCGGGACGCTTCCGAGCGGCTAGACTGGCCGGCCCCCTTACTGCCCCTTACTGCCCCCTTACTGCCCCCAGGCCGACTACGGCAGGGACGCGCGCTTCACCGAGCGCTGGGACCAGCTGCAGCGCGACTTCGCCTGCTGCGGCCTCACGGACCCCCAGGACTTTGGGCCCGCGCGCTGGCCGGCGAGCTGCTGCGAGGAGGCCGCCGAGGAGGGCAACGCCACGACGGAGGAGGCCGCCGGCGGCAACGCGACCGCCTGCGCCGAGCCGAGGCCGCGCGGCTGCGAGGAGCAGCTGCTGCTCTGGCTGCGCGCCACCGCCGACCTCCTCTTCGTCCTCGGCTTCTGCGTCATCACCTTCACGAAGCTCTGCTTCCTCGGCATCCTGCGCTACGAGATCCGCGAGATGATCCAGAAGATCCGGCTGCTGCGCGAGCCGCCGCCGCCCCCCGTGCCCTTCGTCCAGTCCTTCTGCCCGGGCCAGCAGCTGCCGCCCCCCCACCTCCAGCAGCAGCAGCTCCTCGAGATGCCGCTCAACAACGGCAACGCCGGCAGGCGGACGACGCTGCCCATCGTCGCGGGCCACGCCGCTTCCGGTGAGTGCGCCTTCGCGGCGCCGAGTCGAGCTCTCATTTCTATTCTAGTCGCGAGGGAGAACAGTGGAAAAAACTCAATCCTCTCGAGTGCCGTCGATCCCTTTACCGGGCGGCGCGTTATTGGAAATCTCGTTACTTTCGGGCGACAAACTCGCGGGAGCACGTCCGGCGCTGGCTTATTGATTTTTTTCCACCCAAGGCCGCGAGCCGCTCCGCAGGGCAGGACGTAGGGAACGGCGCCCGAGCCACGCTTGCTGTTCTGGATTAAGGAGGGGATCTCGGTGTGCGTTGCTTTGTCGCGTTGCAGGCACGACGTCGCTGTTCGTGCCGAGCGAGGACTGCACGAACAGCAAGCACCCGCTGCTGGCGAGCAACGGCCCGGACGGCGGGGCGGACAGCGACACCAACAGCCACTGCGCCCTCATCCTGGAGGAGTCGACGCCGCCGGCCCAGCACCACCAGACGGCCCTCTCCAAGAGCAACGGCAACAACAACCTGGAGATGCGCGAGTTCAACCGGCGGATGCTCTTCTCCAACGGCTCGGCGGCCCTGCAGACCGGCCAGCAGCAGCAGGCCAACCCCCAGCAGCAGCAGCAGCAGCAGCAGCAGCAGCAGCAGGGACAGCAGCCCCGGCGGACTTGACTGTGGACGAGGCTCTGGGGCTCGGGGAGCAGCTGCTACAAGTGACCCGCGTCCAAGTGCGCGCCAGTGGACTCGATCTGAGCAATGACTTTTGTGTCGTGCGAAGCAGAAACGCGCAGACTGATCTACAGCGGGCCGAGGGAGCGTCGTATACATCGCATACAATAGAGAGACAGTACGCGTACACACTGCCGGCTCAGCTCGCCCGAACGTCCGCGCGCTCAATACGGCTTATCCTCAGCGGCTGAGCCAAGGCGCGACCTAATAAGCTCCGGGGCCGAGGCGCGACAGTCGACGCTCCGAGCCGGAGCCTCGCCATCCCCCTTTTTTACTCCCAACTCGGACGCACTTTCGGTTGCTCAGCTTTTCCGCTCGCCCGCCGCGTCGACCGTCGCGCCTCGGCAGCTGCCTCCGTCGTCTTCTGTTCACTTATCCGTTCTAGAGCGTTTAATGTAGCGATTCGATCGCGAGGCGACCTTTGCCCCGTTCTTTTACTCTGGGAATAATTGCGGGTTACCTTTGCTTTTCCTCATTCTTCGTAGCCTCAGCTTCTGCCGGTTAATTTGCTGCTCCTTTCAGCGGAGGTTCTGTATACATGCGTCACGTGCACGACTATAAAAACGAGAGAAAAAAAGAAAAAAAGCGAGAAGGAAATCTTGGATGACAGCTGGCAGGGATGAAAAATTGCGTAATCTCGTTAGTATAACATACACAGACTAATATGTAACGCCAGAAAGAACCAATTACGCCAGAAAATTATGGCTCAAAATCCGAATTTAATTTGGAGACGTGCCAAAATCGATAAAGCTATTCTTCATGTCGAAATATTCGTGTCTCGGCAGGACGGACGGAAGACGGAATCAATAATAAAAACGAGCGGCCATCCGTTTCTCCAGTAAATCATATGATTCGCGCGCTGATGTCTCATTGCTTCGAATTATCTAAAGTGCGTTTACACGCCTAGATCTTCAATAAACAGAGGATATTTTTCACCTTTAACGAACATGTAAATATACTCAATAATTTCTGCTACTTCATGACACATGATGAAAATCGTAGGGGTAATTTGCTAAAAAACAATGAAAAAAAAACGGTAAAAAACACGATTGAATAAATAAGATAAACATTTTTCTAGACTCTTAAAAAAAATTGTCGACTAAATAAATATAATATATAAATCCGAGGATTTCCTTTCACCGAAGAAATATACTAAAACGAGGCTCCTAAAAAGCAAAACTAAAATTTTGAAAAATTTATCTCAAGATGTAATAATTCTAGGCTACTTTTATTTCCATTGTAAGAGATGACTGCACCGGGATGAAGCCATCACTGATTCACGCATTTAAGGAAAACTACAATTAACACGACCAAATAATAATCTAATTTTACACAATGAAAATATTTTATAAGCTCAGAGGACAATTGTACTTGAGTTGTAACGCTAGAAGAGAACGTCTAAAAAACACTCGCAAGTATTGTACTATAATACAAAAGAAGAGAAATCACTGAAATGTTCCTGTAAAAAGCAGAGAGAGAAAAAAAGAAGCGGTTTTCCGTTTTGAATCTGCGGCCCACGGATACAGAGTACTTGTGCTTTCATTGAAAACCAGAGGTAGACAAACAAAGGGAAGGGGCGGCATATTTTTGGCGGCAGGCAATTTTTTTTCAGACGCCGCGCTGCTACACCCAACTGAAAATGAAGACTGCAGAATCGACTAAATCTCGGGGACGCAGTTATCGGTTCAAAAAGTCCGAAGAATTAATGCTCCAAGGAATCGACCAAATAGATAGAGGCGAAGCGCGCAAACTTTTAGCCCGGCTTTCCCCGATCATTCAGACGACGACAACGACGACCAAGCTTCTCACTCGATTCAATAGAGTCGGAGGCGTACGTAGAAAGTTTATTATCGACGAGGCTGCACCGATATTTTGCATAAATAAGCTTCGATTTAGTTTTCATTGCATTCAGGGAAAAGGAAGGAAGGTGTGCTTGAACTGTAGCTGCAGGTCGGCGTCAATCGATATTGATATTATCTTGCTGGTGCACCAAGTTTTAGCGAGCGCTAGTCTATCTCTCTCTCTCTCCCTCTCTCACCCTCTCGTATTGATTTATACTATAGTCGAAACGCCGCCGCTACCGCCGGCAGCGCCCTTGCCTCCCCACTACCCTGCTTACATTCTAACCGACTAAACTTATCAATCTCGGCTGCAGCAAGCTGCCGGCGGCGTCCTTTCTTTAAGCCTTAATCGAGATAAAGAGGCTCCTTAACCTCCCTCACCTGCAGCGAGGAAATACTTACGATTGCGCGGGCACAAAGGGGAGCGAAGATCGATGCAAGCGCCGCGAGCCGAAAGGCCTTCTCTCGCGAGCAAACTCGTTCCTATATTCCTTCTCTGGCTGGATATCGCGAGCGAAACCGCAGTCGCCAAAGCTCGACAACGAAAAGCCACCGCCAGGGGCCCGGCATCGTCGTTGCGCCTCCTAATCTTCAGCGGGAACAATTAACCATCGGCCAGACTATACTCGATTAATATATTTTTCTTACTATCTCCCAAGAGTCAATCGAATGCTTTCCTCGTTCGCGTTACGTAACTTGAGCAGACTTCTTTTTTCTATGCACATGACGAAATCGATCGATTAACTCGGCTTTCAATTTTTCTCAAAATTATAACAGCAGCAACAACAACAAAGCATTATACATGTATATAAGTGTATATAATTTCAAAGAAACAACCTGTTGTTCGTTGGACGTCTCCTAGTTTAAGCTTGTATATTGTTGCACATATGTATACGTTATTAGTTTTCTATGTGGATTCCGACAAGACGTTACAATGGGCGTAGACCTCGCAGCTTGAACTCTACTTACTAAAGTGTACATAATGAACGTCGGTAGGGGGAAAGGATCAAAACAAAGGAGGCTTTCCAGGAATTTTGATTTTTCTTAGCTTAGGAAGAGAAAAACTAGAGAAAGTTGCAGTTCAACGAATCTCTTGAAAGTCGGAGAAGACGAGTTGAGTCGGATCAAGGTAAATCTTTCCTTCGATATATACCTCATGCCTATCGATGCACTTAAAAGTCTTTCAGATTACAATAAACGTATAAAAGTAAACTACGCTAAAACTATAGTAATTCGATCTGTCATTTGGAGCTCGTTTGCAACAAAGACTTGGGTAAAAGACGAAAAGGAAAAAAATTACTGACACTTAGACTAAAGCAAAAGAGGCTTTCTACGCGTTACTTCCTAGGCTCGGTTGGGCTCGCAGCCTGCAGCCCTCCCTTTCTATATTTTTTCAACCCCTTTCTTTTTCGAAGGACCGTCCAGCCGATTCTGGCTGCAGGCTCGCCAACCGAACCGAGCGCCTCGCGTACAGTTACAGTTGAGTAAGAGGGAGCAAAGCCGTTACGTAAGATTGTGCATGCGTGCGAGCGAATGAGAGCGCCTGAAAAATAAGAGAGGGAGCTTCAAATAGTGCCTGCTTAATAATCCACGCAGCTTACAATTATTGTTACGCGAGATAAAGAGCAACAAGTGGCGTTTAGTTGAGAGAGTGAGAGAGGACGGAGCACCTAGACTTAGGATTAGGTACAGTTGTAGAGAGAAAGAATGCGAGACAAAGAATGAAATAGTTAGATACGTGAGAATCTTCCAAATTCTACCGATCGATATTTTTCAATATTGACTCCGTCGTTTAGAAAGTATATATATTATTGTACATTGTAAAAAGGAAGCCAGAGAAAATGTAAGAGACTCCTCCGCGTAGCGAGCTCCGCAAGTTTTCGTCAATCCTCGGCCGATCGAGGCTAGTTTTCTATCCGTAGACGAGCATTTCATAAATAGGTTATATAAAAGAAAAGACACAGCCGCGCGGACCCGCGGCGGAGAAGGAAAGAACGAGCTTGACGTCTGCCGCCGCTGTCGCTGTGTTTTAAAAGCAGAAAAGCCCCCACTAAGTAAGCCGCGTAAGACAAAAGCCTCGCCGCTACCTTTATTTACGTATGTATGTCACTCTGCCTGTAATGTACGTATACCACCGATCGGTCCATGTTATTGCTCGACACCTCAATTAACTGTATATATAAATTGACTAACTGTATGTCGTTCTATAATTATATGTAAATATTGTTAAACGCAAGAGAAAACTATGAAAATACGAATACAAATGAAATCGGTTATTTCTAGCATAATCTGACTTTAGTGCATTACTCACTTTGATTTCCGGCTCCTTCACCCGCAGGATCGTGTCGAAAGTTGCTCCACCAATCACCACCTTCATAGATTAAGAAATACTTTTTCAATACAATCGTACATTGCACACCAACGGACATATAATTCAGCCTAGCTTACGCAGCTCAGTATTTAACTATATAAACCATACATTCATTCAGTTGTACAAAAAGAAAGAGAAAGGTTTTTTTACATTTTTTCAGGTCTAATGATTACCAATAAGAAATTACGATTTAGACTCAAAGAATCTACGAGTAACTATATAGATTTTAACAATGCGTTCAGTCTTTTTTTAAACTTTCCTTTCGAATTATATGCTTTTTATTCGAATCTTCTTTGTAGATCTTTATTGTAATAAAAGTTTTAAAGAATCTCTGGTGAGAATGATTATTTATTGAGTAGACTATACTAGCAACGTACAGGATCGCCTCTGGCCGCCGAGTCGCACCTCTCGCCGGCGGCTCCCTCGATCCGGGCGAGATGCAGCGCCGTCTCCGCGGCCACCGCGGCATTGTTCTTGATGAGCGCCTTGTCTGCGAGAAAAGCAGCCAGTCAGGTAAGGTACAGGACGGCCGGAAGGGCACGAGGATACTCACTGGATGCCAGGGAGCGGCCGCCGGTGAGTCTGGAGAGCTCGGCGAGGAGGAACGGCGTGACTCGCTTGCCGCTGACGCTTTGAACCCTGGCCGCCTCGAGCGCCCTCTCGATGGCCAGCTCGATCTCTCGGGGGTCGAGGGAGTAGGCCTCGGGCACGGGCACCGCCAGCAGGACCCCCGTGTCGAGCCGGAGTCGCGCCTGCGCCGCCAGCAGCCGCGCCGCCTGCTCGGCGTCGTCCAGCCTCGCGGGCGAGCGCAGCCCCTCGAAGCTCTCCCGGCTGTAGAAGGCGGGAAAGCTGTCGCTCGGGCCGATCGTCGCCACCGGGACCCCCTCGCTCTCCAGGTACTCGAGGGTCTTGGCTACGTCGAGGATGGCCTTGACGCCGGAGCAGACGACCGCCACCGGGGTCCGGCCCAGCTCCTTCAGGTCCGCGCTCACGTCCCAGCTCGCCTCGACCTGCCGGTGGACGCCGCCGATTCCGCCGGTCGCCAGGATGCGGATGCCGGCCTGCCGGGCCACTAGCATGCTGCCGCTGACCGTCGTGCCGCCGGTCAGTCGCCGCGACACGGCGTAGGCAAAGTCCCTCCGCGAGATTTTCGCCAGATTCCGCTCCCGCGCCCTTCCCAGTCCCTCTATTTCCTCGGGAGTGGCGCCCACTCTGATCGTCCCGTCCAGGACGGCGATCGTCGCCGGAACCGCGCCCTGGAACGTACGCACGGCTGCTGCACTTTTCCGCCACGGTTTTCTCGCGAATGCTCGGTATTACCTTCTTTCGTACGACGTCTTCCACCTCGAGGGCCGTCTCGACGTTATCGGGATACGGCATTCCGTGGGTGATGATGGTCGATTCCAGAGCCACGACGGGCAGGCGCTTCTTTATCGCGACGGCGACGTCTTCTCCGTAAGTGAAGATCGCGCGGTCTTGGCGGCGAGATGTCGTCTTTTGGAAAACTGCCGCGCCTCTCGTCAGGCCTCTCAGGCGGCAGCTCTTGACGGAGTGCATTCTTACTTTTCAGAGCGCGTAAACCACTTTCCCTGAAACGCCGATTGATTAATTTAGAAAATCGAACCGCCTCTGCTGCTGGTGTACACTCGAAGCACAAGATTAAGTGTGGTCAAGTGGCAATTGATTCCGATCAATCGGCTCACAAGATGCTTAGTAGGCAAATTTCAAGATTACCTCAGCCGTTTGATTTAGCGATCACGTTGAGGACTATTTTTGTAAGCAAAATATTCTTATAAACATTAGTGAGAAAAGAAAATCCTACTAGTTCACTGTTTTATTAAATAATTAAGCTTCGGCTCAAAGACCTTTTATTTTATTTTCCGTGATGTTATGAAATCCGAAAGATCTAGAGACGCTAATAGCTACGCGCACTTGACCGATTCGTTCAAAATAAGGTAAACACTTTCTAAACAAACTTGGCCAAATCTGATAAATTTATACAGTTCTAAATTTGAAACAAATTCGTTTAATTGTACGTTATATTTTACTGTACGAGTCAATGTTTTACAAACCTCTCAAATTAATAATTAAAATAAGAATATAAATTCAAAAAATATTTAATTTTAATATTTACGCGTTAAATGTTAAATTTCTAAAATGCACAATGCAATGTGTATAATATTTAATGTATATGCATAATATATGTCCACGTTTAAGAGGATATCATCCTAGAGTGCTTGATAAAGTATATAATCATCTGGTCGGTTGAATATTTTGTATAATACAAAAAAAGCAAAAGTTAACAAGACTATAAACGACAACTTTTTTTAACACTTTTGTGAATTTTGTTTAATTAATCTTTTACTAGAACAAGTTTCAAAGTTTAATCATTATCAGCAATTAAAGCATATAGTTATTATAAAATAGATAGGTAATAATAAATAATCATCTTAAGGACAAGGCAATATCAATATAAGACAATATCGTTATAGCAATTATTTTCGATACTTATAACAAATATTCAGATTCCGTTAAATCATCAATGATTTGAAAATTGTTAAGGCACCTAACATTTTAATTTCAATCCAAAAGTTAACTTTATGCAATTGATTGTAGAAACACAAAACGTTCACCAACAACGTTCTTAAATTTAAAGATAATCTTATTTATAATTTAGCAATAGTTTAAGCAGCTGTACTATAGCTAAGGCAATTATGGATGTAAAAAAGGAAATGGAATCTCATTTATAAAAATGGCCAAGTGGTGAACGGTTTTCCAAAGCCAAAGTTCTTTTAGAGATTCAGGAGATTACAAGGTTACCTAACTAAGGTTTGTGACCCTCAATCGAAATTTTATAGGTAAGGATCGAAATTTTATAAGTAAGAATCTCACTTACGTTCATCAAGTTGCCGGTACATATAGCAAATTTTGTTAAATTAAAAATTTATTAAAAAATCGGCGTTTTATTATCTTTTTAATAGACTTTATCTGGCGGAAAATCCAGAAGATTTGTTTCTCCGAAACTGGTAAACCAGTGAAATTTTGTAAATTAAGTGTTTGTATAAATTTAAATTTACGGAAGAAAATTCAGATGATTTTTTTCTGCTTTTAAATAACCTGACATATTTTTATTACACTTCAGTCTCCGTTCTCAGTTATTCAGTAATGTAGTAAAAAGCATTTAAACGCTATGGATATATATAGCTTATACCCTAGTAGAAATCAAACCATTTTTAATGCTTTGAGATTAAATTTTAGCATTTATTGGCCAATTATGGAGTATTTTATGTCCATTTATGAAAAACTGGCCAAAAAATGCTCTGAAAATGTTTTCAATTTCTACCGGGGTATAAATGCAAAGAAGTAGTTTAAACTAATTGAATGTAATTGTCCTTCCGCGAGAAATTAAGAAAAATATTAATTGTCTTGTCGCCATTTCCTCGCTCGAGTTCTTAGACCTTTTCTAGGTATCTAAACTGGTCAATAAAAATAACTTGGAAATGCTGCAAAAATAGCAATTGCAGAATTCATTTCATTTTTAATGTTTTAAAAGGTTGGAAAAAATGTCTCATTGTGCGAAAAATGGACGCATTTTATTCCCCTTTTCTGGCCATTAACTACTTTACGATTAAAAAATGGCCAATTTCTACTTCAAAAATGTTTTCAGTTTCCACCAGGGTATAGGCAAATTTCGTGGAATGGAAAAAAAATTATTGAATTTACAAAATGTAATTGAAAATTTTCGAAATTTTAATTAGGGACGATTTTATGGGTTCATGCCCACCTACCTACTTTTGGCCCAGGTGTAAAACTTGTAATAGCTCGCTCAATTTTCATTTTTCAATTACAATTGCACGAAATGCGATGGGAAGCTATTTAATAAACAAAATTTGAAAAATAAAGAGCATAATCTAATGATTAAAACTTAAAATAATCAACCAAGCGCAAAAAACAAATAACTCTGAATCTATTGAAGATTAACAGTAAAAATTGTGCATGAGCATTCTTCAGACTGTAGAAAAATTTAATGTTAATTTCAACATTTCAATCTCAAATAGATTTTGTAAAATTGTCGATCGAAGAGAAAAGAAATATATGATTCGGGAGAGGTCAGTATGCTTCGAGTCCTTCTCTCTCTCTAGGACTCTTTTGATTAAAAATTATAACTTTTAATTAAAAATTAGAAAATCGGTTTGCTAAAGAAGATTTTCGTTGATCATTAGAAAGCTTTAAAATATTTATTTTTCGATTTGCGAAACTTTTATTCTAAACAAGAGTAAAAAAATTAAAAAAAAAACAACTCTATTTAAAGAAAAGAATTTTTTTAGAATAAAAAGAATATAATATTGTTAAAGATTTTTGTTACACTTTTAATTTTCCATTTTTAACTTTCTATCTTGTATTTTAACTTATTCTTAGTTTGGATGTAACAAAACGCACGTAAATCATTCAAAAATGCACGTTTTATTAACATCGACCCTTTTTGATGCATTAAAATGAATAAAAAATAAAACGTTTCTAATAATCTAATGCAACTTTTAAAAAGCAGATTTTCTTTTTCCAGATTAAAACTTATAATTTTTAATGAAAACAGTTCGGCGCGCCTTCGAAGCCGACAGCATGTAGTAAGAGTCTAATAGTCGAATGACGCTGTTTGAGCAAAGCAATGGACAGAATGATCGAGAGAAAGACACGAAACATGCCAACCGCGTCCGAATCAAGTCACCGGAACGCACGAACTCATTATCTCTTTTTTCTTCGATCGACGATTTTACAAAATCTATTGGAGACTGAAATGTGAAAATTAACATGAAATTTTTCTATAACAGTCCGAAGAATGCTTGTGGACAATTTTTACTTTTTGGAGCTATTGATTTTTTGCGTTTGGTCAATTATTTTCAGTTTTAATAATTGGATCCCCCTGTATTTGATTTTTTTTTTGTAAGTTTTGATTTTTGAAAATCTTGCCATTGTATTACGTGCGATTGTCGATAAATGGAAATTAGGCGAGTTATTAAGTTTTAGAGCTGCGCCAAAAGTGTCTGGGTCTGATGAGCAACCCACCAAACCGCTTGTCATTGAAATTTGGGGAATTTTTGACCACATTTTGTAAATTAAATAATTTTCCTACCAATCCACAAAATTTGCCCAGACTCAGCCTTTTTTTTTGTAAACGGAACACTTTTCAATTACAGACTAAAAAAATGCTAAAATCTAAATAACTGAAATAATTTTGTTTAGATTGTCTTGCAACTTCGTACTTAATATTGCATTTATATAAAGATGTGATTTACGAAATTTCATACTTCTGGGTCAATTGGTTTCATAGATAATATGATTAGCACCTCAAAAAACACTTTTTAAACTTGGACGGTAGCTTAATTATTGCATATTAACTGTTGACCTTAGATACTGCTAGCTGATATTTTTTAAATAATTTATTTATTTACAACGATGAAGTTGTCGACTTTTCTTCGTCTCGTTTCAAAAAGGCGCTATATATAAACATAAAACTCAAACCAGGGCCTGTTCTTTACATTTGCAATTTAACAAAACGTCCTACCTGAGTTCAGACTTATGGTTGATGGTCCAATATAGGGAGAACAAAAGAACTTCCAATAAATCCAATTTCCCGAAATGGCCTACTTTTGGAACTTTGTCGTCGAAACTAAAAAATGGTTTCCCGCTTTTAAATAGGTAGTAAATATATATAGAATAATATTTTAACGACTTAATTTTAGATTGATGACGATTAGCAAGTATTGTTGTTTATATGTGATGAAATTAAGAAGGATTTTGTGTGTATGCTTATTTTATTTTTACAGTTAATGGAAATTTTAATCTGAGAACTTTAAAATTTTTTTATTTTACTGATACTTTCAATAATTCATAATTTTTAAACTTGTTTTAAGGTTAAGATTCTAGTATCAATGATCAATAATAAATTTTTAAATACTAACAAATTTTTAGAAATTTAAATTATAAAATCATAAATTTTTTACCTACTTACTTAATTATATCGAAAAATAATAGCAGAAGGGTTTTGCAAAGTAATTATTTAGCATTGAAAAATGTCTGGTTCGTTCGAATTTAATATTCCAGAGAAACAGATTACAATTTAATCTACTGTAATCACGGTCGTATATACAGGTCCGGAAACTCCAGTGGAGGGGGTAGTCTCTCTTATTGAAGCTTGATAGTTTCCAACTC
>JAWWEM010048668.1:0-12150 GCA_035582935.1 Ormyrus thymus
TATGTGAGGTTATGTTCAAACTAAAAAATGGTCGATAACCGTTTCAAAAAACGTTTCATTATGACCGGAAAACTGGCCATGTTTCATGGCCATTTTATAGATTAAAAATTCTACCAGGGATGCTAGGAAATTATATTCTAAAAAGGCTAGCTCGTTCCTACTTAGTCTTTTCTTTTGCTACCTATTTCCTAGGTAAGAAATGTCTTCCATCTCTAGCAGGGCTATATCAGAATTATTATATCAGCTACTATACCAATATACACTTTGTCAGTGTTATCCAAATGAAACCGACTACAAAATAGCAACACAAAATCGATCCTACTTACCTCTATCGTAAACCCTCCTCAATCGCATTTTCCCTCCCACATCGTCCCAAAGAACCAAGCCCACTCCACCAGAAGCCAAAACGCAGCTTCAACCCATAGCAGCAGCTACCAAAAGCCAGCTGCGAACAGTGCAACGCAGAATTCAGCAAACACCGCTCGTCCACGCACTAATGATCTTCGCCCCCGCGCCCGGGCTCGGCGTCTCAACGAGCTCAGCGGCTCCGCGAGTCGCAGCGGATTACGCGGCGGCGGCCTCCTCCCCGGGGAGCTCATTACCGCGTGTGCGCGCTGCCTGCGATGCGTGGCGTAAATAGAGCGCGAGGCCGACACGCGAGAGAGAGCATTACCGCTGATTAGCCCGACTGCGCTTCCTCGCCCCGATCGTCGAGTGCGCGCTCGATGCCTACCTCTTTCCGGTTTGACTTTCGAGCGAGGTCGTTGAGTGTCGGTGGGGCACTTTGGAGATGGAGCTTTGGATGAGTTAGCTGTGTGGACGACTGTCGTCGGGTGCTTCGATATGGAATTTAATTTTTTACAGCATTGGGTAATGCGAGTGCTACTTGGAGCTTTCAAACTTATTGATTTATACTTACAAGATTATTAATCATGTTGTATCAGTAAGTAAGTGTGTTAAATAATGATCTTTTGATGTTATATTCGATTTATTAAGCGTAATTCAATTACGTAGTAGCCGTACAATGAATGTATCTTAATTGATTATTGATATTATTTTTCCATCCCGCAAAATTCTTTTCTGCAAACCCACAAGTCAAAACCCAGTTCCTCCCCCAAAAAACGTTTCTAATTGTAAGTACACGATTATCTACATCCTAAACGCGGTATCCATCTCCGAACGACCCCGGTCAAACAAACGCGGCACGCGACCAATTTCACAGAAGACGAGGCACCGATAACACGACCGGCCATCAGACAAACAATATATCCGCCGCCTAACGCGGGTCCACCGGCACACCCGACAATTCGTCGCCGATCGGACCCGGTGCAGGTTTTTCAATTTCCACGGGTATCCGCGATAAGCATCGGAGGAAGCTTCTCTCTCTCTCTCTGATCTCGATTCCGGGGTTCAGGGTCGCCCCCCTCTCCTCCCCCGGGGGGGAGGCCGGGAGCGATCCAGATTATGCTCGGGCGCTATGTGCCCCCGGGAGCCGCCGGTTTTCCGCTTTAATTATTCGGGACTTAACGGCGGGCCGGGCGGCGCTGCGGTGCGCCGAGCGCGAGGATAATTGAGATTAAGGAGGTCATTCTTGGAGAGACTGCCCTTTCGAGAGCGCGGAGGAGGGATTTTGTTCATTTTTTGTTTTCTTTGTATAGAGATCCGGGGAGGAAGTTCGATCGCGGGCGGGATTTTGGGCTTTGGAGTTGGTTTTGTTGAAGTGAGTGAGGTTTTTAGAAGGTTTTTGGAGTTGTAATGAAAGGTGTGCTTTGCGTTTTTGCAATATTTAATTACGAAACTTTTAACTGATTTTTTAAGTGGATCGGACGTGCTTTGTGCTGTCAAGACTGATTATTGCTAATAAAATGGTGTTAAAAACATTATAGCTATTAAGAAAACAACCCTTATAAAAAATTTTCCATTGTGATACGTTAGTTTTTTGCAGTTTGAGATAAACGATGAAACAATTTTACAAATTTCTTAATACCCCTCGACTCACGCTTAAATTCTGACTTGTCCACCTAAAGCCCACTTTAAAACAGCCAGAAATACTTTAATAAGCCATAAATTATCAACGAGCCACCCGCAAGAATCTCATAGAAAAGCACGCAACGGCATGTCCGGCAAGTTTCTTTCGCATCAGCCGGCATATATCGCTTGATAAACAGCCGCACCGTCCACCGATCATCCCCGCGGACAAAAAGCAGACCCCTCTATGTATCCGCGGCGAAAATGAAGTACCGCGCGCTCCTCGCTCCTCGATCGCGGCGGAACAAGTGCGCGCCTCCGCCGGAGTCACGTGCCTGGCATCCGTCAAAGCGGACTTCTCGCATTGTGTCGGACGCGCGGCCAGGAAATCGCTTACCATTGCCGGCATGGCGATCGCGCGGGCAGTTACGATTTCATTCGGGGGGGGAAAAGTTTTCCGAGAGCGCGGGGCGACAGGTCGAACGTGGCGGGCGGCTTTTTGTCGAGAGGGTAGAGGTGTGCGCGCTGTTCTTTACGAGTCGGGTGGCTGTTTGTTTTCTTTCGAGGTGAGATGGATGTCGTTTTGGGGAGGGAGGGCCTGGAGGACGGGAAATTGAATTATGATGGTTAAAGTTATTGCTTTTGAACCGCTGGAGTTTTTTTATCATAATTTTCGAGTGTAGGTTTTGAGGCTCGTTGATAAATTTTAGAGTTTCTTCGGGGTTTCAAATCTTTTAAAATATTCGATTTTAAATGCAAATGTGATGAATTTAAAAACTTTTTTAAAAAAACAAATAAAAATGGTAATTGGGCATCTTCAAGATTAAAAACGTAGAACTAACTTATAACAGTGCAACAACTCCCAAGTCATTCAATACGTCAAGTCTTATATCGATTCTGCCAAACTGCGAAAAGAATCGGCTGGATTTAACTAAATTTTCTGTCAAATTTAATGACATTTTCGGCTGATTTGATTTGGCCTGAAAAAAAACTTTTGAATTTATTCAAGTACCACTGTTAACTCAAGGAAAGCTTTATCAATCAATAATCATCGCCGCATCGACAGAAGTTGTGCCAAATTCTTGATCGTCCGCAGCTCGAAAACCCTCGAAAAAACTTGCTCCCTCCGCCGGCTCTTCCGAAAAATCCCCAGTCCTTGCTCCTCCTCGCGTCTCCTCGATCGACCCTCGTCAGAGCTCCGGGGGCAAAGGTGGCCGCTCTCTCGGCCATAAACAAAGGCCCGGCCCCTTAGACTCACGCAGCTCGTCGGGCGCGCGCTTACCGCCGCGTGCGCCGTGTCTCCCTGATTTCCCCAGAGAGGAGCGCCGCCCGCCCCTCCTCCCGCCGCCTCCCGGAACCCTTCCTCCCTCCGCGACATTGTCCGAGAGCTCTGCGGAGAAGCTTCCCGCCGCAGCCGAGAGCTGCTTCTGCTTCTTCTTCGGACTGGCTTCTCTCTCATCCTCTCCGCGCGATCCTCCCGCGCAGTCTTTTCTTCTTTCGAGAGCGAGAGCTGCGATGGGCGGGGGGGTGATTCGCCGTCGTTATGCCGGATTGCGGGATTTTGCGTCTTGCGACTTTGAAGTCGAGCGCGGCTTTTAGGGCGCGGGGTTGGTGCGCCGAGCGATTTTTTTTTTTATTAAGGGGTGTTTTTTTATCGGAGAATAACGAATGTTGCATTGTAATATGTAGTCGGTTGTTTGTGATTAAGATATAGTATTATGTAGAACGTGCGTACATTTTCGATTGTTCGAGTGTAAACACAGAAGTTCCTACCGATACAATGGCACGTTGACGATAAATCAGTAATCAATTACTGTTGAGCAAATTACATATGCAGAACGGTTTTAGAACTGAGCAGTGATGTCATATTACTTAAATGTACAAGTTTTCCCCGATAAATCATTTATTCGACTTGAAGAGTCGAGTAACGACATTTCGACAACTGTTAATTTATTGCCCTTGCCAAGTTTCTGAAATGTATTGTTCTTTAACAATAATAAATACATAACATAAGCAATAAACCCTAATATTGCGTCGTGTATCTTTCAAACGTTTCAGAAACAATTTGCAAAGCACAGCCTTCCACAATACCCTCTCGACTGAAACCCTAATAAAAGCATGTAATCTAAAGCATCAACAATTACCGACCCAAAGCCCTTAATTCTAAACAAACACCGAGCCGAGCACCAAAACATTCAATCCCACGCGCCTACAACGGCGCCTCTCGCCGATCGGCCCAATAATTCGTCAATTAGGCGCGCACAGGATCTCCGGCGTGTCCTATCAGCCCTTAGGAAAACAAAGCTCTCTCGCCCCTTCGGGGCGGCCGCGGGCTCCGGCGAAAGTATAACGAGCGCAAATTCGAGGACGAGCAGTCGCCGCCGCCGGCGACTCGGGGACAAGCTAATCCGTTTACGGGCGAGATTTCTCGAGCGCGATTAAGCCGGCCGCGTTCGATCGCCTCACGTATCGCGCGGGATGTATGTTTGCGAGGCGCCGCTCCTTTTGAAAATTGAGCCGTTCGAGTTCGAGTTTGCCGGGTGGCGGTCGAGGGGAGTTGAATGTTTTCTGCGATGCGGAATTGTTGTTAGATGGGAATTGTGGTTAATAATGATTCAGGCGAGACGGTATACTTTTTAATGGAAACTGACCATTTGTCATTGGAAGGGTGCAGGAAACATTAAAAAAATGAAATATTAACAAACCTTATTATGTTTAAGGCACTTGTTGCGAATTAGATATTTATTCCCGCTCATTTATCGCTATTTTTTGATGTGGTATGTTACTTGTCATTTAAATTTTCCTCTATTCTATTGACCATTAATCACAATATAAATTTAAAAATATAGGGTGATCGGACCAGTAGATGGACAGTTTTGTAAGTTATTATATCTATCAAAATAATTATTTTTCAAGTAAAATCTTTGATTTTGATTGCAAAGAACTTTACTACAATAAAATTAAAGGTGATCTTATCAGCGAGTACCCTTTTAACACAAAACAAAGTATCTTTAAAAGTAGGGTCCATCTACTGGTCATACGTGACTTTCGCATAATTTTTGCAAATTTTCAATTTAAACACATATTTCTAATACGTCTGGTTACGTATTTACGGATAAATTGAAGTTTCTTGCATTCAACAATTCTACCAATCGCTTATAAACCGTGCCACCGACGAAACCAAAAAAGCTCCAAGCCTCGACGCCGAGCCCACCAAGAGAGACTCCTCCGCATCGTCCGCCGCCTGGCAATTAGCTCGGCGACATCCCCGAATCTCCCCGCCCGCCGCGGTGTCTGGCCAAATAAGCGTGCGAATGCGTCCCGAGACATACGTCTGACCCGGCACCGTCGCCGCTCGTCGGGCAATATGTCCCCGGCGCATCGGACACTGCCGCCGCGTTCCCAGCCGTCCCCGAAGAGACCCCGGCCGATCCGTGTCCCGCGAGACGCGCCGCGCCCCGACAGTGACGTAGTGTGAGAATTCAATTCCGAGCCCAAGTTTTGGGAAGCTCGACGTTCCCGCGGCTTGGGGACGGGGCCGCACTTGACGCGCGGGGAGCTTTTCTGCGTGGGACACGGTGCTTTTTTGCTGGGGTTTGCAAGTGGCTGGATAACGCTGGTGGGTTAACGCTTAGGGAGTCGTAAATCGATCAATTTGTGTAATCGCGAACGGAAGATTCTTAATAAACAGATAAATCTAGAAATATGTCGCAAGCACAAATAAGTTCAATTGGGCATTGAATATTGATTAGTCAGAAAGTATTTTACTCAGATTGTTACTCAATCGACAGCGTGTCAATTTGATCCGCAATAAGCATATCGAAATACGTCAAAGCAGCTTCGACACATAATGGGATTAAGAAAAAAGACCTCGAAACTTAAGCGGCGACAAGTAAAGCGTAACGAATCCCCAAGCTTCCACCCGACAAAGCACCCAAGTAAACTCTTCCTCGAAAGACTATCGCATTACCCCAAACACTTAACTCCGCCAGTCGACCGGTCGGAAAGCACGGAAAACCGAGGCAGCAGCGGCTTCCCCGATCGGTAACAGCCGCTAAACGTAGCCGGGCGCGAAGAGAAGAACCGAGCCTCGGGCCGAAACCCGAGAGAGGGCCGCGGGCGAACCCGTACAGGAGCGTCTCCCGAGAAAAGGGCTGCTTCCGGGCGCGCGGCCGCGGCAGCTGCCGAAGAAGGCCAGCCGGAAGTAATTCGCCGGCAAGGGTTGACCGACTCGGAGACATCTGTGCCCTCCGCCCCACCGACGCGCCGCCGGACAGGAAACCCGGAGGATTACGAGGCTCTTTTCGCGGGGATTTCTCGGGCTCTGATTCGGGGACGAGTGTGCCGCAAGCGGCGGATCCGTGGAGTGGAACGGAGCCGCTGCCGCCTCATTTGCGGGGAGGTTTAGGTGCGCGCCCGGCGTGATTTATGATTGCAGGATATTGCGCGTTAATTGGGCCGCGGCGAGGGACGCGACCTTTGCTTTTAAGTCGGCGGCGGAGGAGGAAGTGCGCTTTCGGGCTTTTCATGATGGATTGTTATTATATGTGAGGTTTTGTTCGAAGGTAGCGGGGAGGGATTTTAATGAACGCGGTGAAATGAAAAAGTCATTGAGTCACGTTGATCTAAATTTCTCCTAATGGAAGCTAAGGTTTTACTATTCTCTATAGTAATTTGGTAAAAAAAGTGTAGAGATTTATAAAAATTATCACATTTTTTCGTCAATTTAATAGGATTCACAGTATAGTATTTTTACTTCTTTTTCAAGCAATATCCACTAGCTGAAGTAGACTAGAGTAATTTTTATAACAATTTCTCAATCTCCTACCAAATGACCAGTGTCATTATTACTGCAAATAGCCGAAAAACAGCCTAAATCGAATCGAGACCTAAAAGCATCCCTCCTCGCTCCAATCCCACACGAAGCTCTCGCTTCTCCTCCTAAACGCCCCCGCGTCCTCGCAAACGAGCGCATAACAAGTAGCCACTTGGCGCTTGTCGTGTAATAGATTAAAGCCACCTCTCGTCCCCGGGCGCGCTGCACACATCGGTGCCGCTTAGCTCACTTGACCCCCCGGCGGCTCTCCCCCCCGTCTTTGGGGTGCGTCCCAGTTTCCTTCCCGGGCGACAGTGTACATATCCCAAGCAGGCCTCCGACGGCGGGGGGGCTCGGCGCAATTTTCTTAATGTACTCGCTAAACGCCGCCTCCGGCGAGTGCACGCTGCAATGACGCATGGCCGAGTATAAAGCTCGCGCTCTCTCTCTCACTCTCTCTCCCCGTTTTTACTCCCGCGCTTGCTCGCTCCCTCCTTCTCTCTCTCTCTCTGTTTTTCTGCGGCACTCGAGAGTCGTGCGGCTATGCCGGTGCCTGTTTATGCCCGTACGTGACTCGACTCGCGGAGCTTAAGGCCTGTGTGCGAAGTGCCTCTCCCGCCGAGAGAGAGAGAGAGAGAGAGAGCTGCCTGTGATTAAGCGCGCCGAGAATTTATCGGACGAACTTTCAATGCGCCGCTCTCTTTTCGAAATTATTGGACGCGTCGTGTCGTTGGCAGTGCGCTTCTGATGTGCGAGTTTACAGAGGGACGACGGAATATAGGTAGTTTCATCTTGTCGACGCTGTGACGCAATAGATAGTTATGGAGGAGGGAAGTTATGGGAAAATAACAGCAAGGCGGAGTTGGAGTATTGTGTGTTTCATTAGTTTTCTACAACGCGTGTATTCTCAAAAAGCACACCTCCAAAAAAGTATTCTTCTTGTATTCCTTTCGAATTCTTTAGTGTCCAGGGAGCCAAGACTTTTAAAAGAGTGCTAGAGGTGTGCTTGATTGATAGTCTAGAATTGGGTGCTTATTGGGTTAACATTTAATTCAATACAACTACGGATAATCAATTTTAAACATTTTCTACGCGATGTAGCTATCATGAGGATTGATGACATTTGGTCATTTTTTCGGAAACTGCTGTATACCTTAAGAAGGAGGCAAAAACTGCGAAGACTATTATACTTTCTAACTTTCCAGGGAAGCAGATTCTGCATCTTTTGATAACATTAAGTATAAATTTTGCACAGTTCATCATGCCTATATATTTTATGTACAAAATCGGTAAAGATAGCTTGAATAAATTTGCGCACATTGTGCAAGGATACGCGTATCTTTACAATTCATTTTTACGTCCCACAAATCATGCAAACACAGGCAATTATTACGCTAAGCTTTCGAAAGCAGGTAACGTCAAATTCACTTATTCAACACTGAATAAAAGATGAGCCTTCCACTGTACAAAAGACCACTCACCGCACCGCTCTAACCAACTTGAAATTCCTCACCCCGCCGATCAAACAAAGACAAAACCCAACATCAACATTCATCAGGGCCGCGTCCAGATTCAACTGCGCACCGCATCTCCTCTCTCTCTCTCTCTCAACGTCGTTAAGTCGTCGCTTCTCTCCCCCCAAGGCTGCCGGCTAAGCGGGCTGCTAGGGGATATAAAGCGGGTAATGGGCTAGCTAATGTCCCCATATGCGCGGCTCTCTCTCTCTATCTCTCTCGCGATGGGCGGCGTCGTGCATGCATAATGCGCGCAGCCACCCCGCAGCAGCGCGACTTCGTTCCGGCCTGTTTGCACTGCGCGCGCGAGGCCCCGAAACCGAGCCGCCGCGCGACTCCGCGTCTTTTCGCCTCTCTCTCTCTCTCTCTCTCTCTCTCTCTCCGCTGAAGGCTAAAGGCCCGATGACGCGGGGCGCTGGCTTTTGTCGGCCCGAGGATAAGGACGGATTGCACAGGTGCACTGTGCAAACTGGTGAGCTTCGGGGGTGCAAAGTACGAGCGCTGGGAGGGGGGCAGTATTTTTTTATGGCGGCAGGTAGGCAGGGTTGAGTTAAGATATATGATGCTGGGCGCTTTGATAATTATGAGTATTATTTATACGTAATAATTATATTTAGGTTAAATGATGGAGTAGCTGAGCCAGCTGCACCTTATTAACCTAAATATCATTTTAATGGCATTAATAACAAGTGGCGTCCAGTAGAAAAATCAAGGTTCTAAATTCACATATGGGTTTAGATATTTTTTTTTTACTTTACTTTTTGTTATAATTTACTTTCGAATTAATTGCTTTTTATTATAGCTATATAGATTTTTAATAAAATTTTGGATGTTTAAAAATATATTACTAACTACTGCCTTTAAAGACTTGCCAAACATTCAGTAGTATCAATTACTTACCTGGACTTTAGTCCGCAATTGAATAGTTACCTTTTCAATACCATATAATTAAAAATACTTTAGACCTTCACATACCCTTCTATAAATGACTTAAAACAGCCCGTCGCCGACTCCATCCACCCGCCAACTCTCACTTTCCTCTCTCCCGAAAAAGCCGAACGCCCAATCCAAAAAGCTTGCATATCAATCCCCAGCGAACCGCACCGCTGCATATAGAATAACCCCGTCAGTCCCTCCTCGGCCGGTCGATTCCGCGATTCGCGCCCGGGCGAGCATCGCAGGTTGGCTCTTTTTTTTGTTTTTTCTGTTATTAACGACCCTCGCCTATACGTTCGTCCCTGATTCCGTCCACAACTCTCGGCTTGGTGCGCCTGCATTAGCCAGCTCCGCGGGCACATTGTTCGCATTTTCTACTTGTTTGCACAGAGCTCCCCGCGCGCGCGTCTTTACCCGAGCGCTCTTTTTCGCCCAAATGTTCCGAGGGGCCGCCGCCGCCGCTTCGTTTTATCGCTCGGAAGAGCATTCGGATTTATTAATGCGATTGGTTAGGCGCGCGCGTCGATTTATTTTATGGTTATCGCCCCCGAGTCTCCTTTCTCCGCGCGCGCTTCTTCCCTTGTTCCCCGGATGCTTTATGGCACCTGCGGCATATGTGGCCGCGGAGAGAGGCCGGGAGCGTTTTGTCCTTTTTCCCGACTTCAATCCGCTGGAAAAAGTTTCGATTTATTACAGGTACGGCGCGCTGTTTTCCGTTACGCGGACGGAGCGGCTTTAAATTTCTCCTTTCAATGACAGAGCGACGGAAGAGCTGCCGCGTCCCTCTGCGGTTCGAAACACGTTGCTTCTCCAGTGACGGAAAGAGAAAAGATACAGATTTTGAACACCTATAGAAGAGAACTTTACAAAATCGTCACTTCTGTTGTCGTAAATACGTGTTTTTTTTCGAATTAAAAATAGGTCCACGAGAGCCGCGTGTATAAATAATTTTACTACCGCTAAATATTTACAATCGCATAAAATCATCCCCGCGACTCTCAGCCGGTTTTCCGTCGACTCCCCACGCGCAAAAAAAAATCTTTATTCCCTCGTAAACGCCAAAAACCTCGTTTCCATGCGCTATCACTCTCTCCCGCGCCAATTAGCCGCGAAAAAAAAACGAAAAAAAAAACAGTGGCGCATGCAAACAAGTCGCTTGCAGCTCGGTCCGTCAGCCGGGGATCTCCGTCAGAAAAAATAGAGCTCGCTGCTTGCACCCATCGCGGGGAGGATAGGCGCGGCAGTAAATTTTTGGGCTCCGCGCAGCCATCGGATTTTCCCCCGATTCCCCGGCCCCTAATCAATTTAGCCGAAGAGAAATGTCTATACTGGCTCGCGCCACCCTCCTTCGCGCCGGGCGATAAACACCGCCGGGGTGCCCCGACAATGAGTGGGACCTGTCATTGTTCCGGGCCGCCCCTGTCGGGGATATGTATACGATTATTCGACCGGCGGAGGGTAGAGAGAGCGGCCGATGCGCAGCTCTCGAGGAGGGTGGAGTGCGTCCGAGGAGCCGCGGGGACGATTGCTGGAGCGGGAGGGAGGTGGGACAGGGATGGACGAGAGCGTGCTTTCACGAGGCGATGCGCGCGAGTTTGGGCGCAGGTACGATCTGTTAAGATTCGGAAAAAAGAATCAATTGGGAGTAATTACTATTATTGTATCCGTTTTTACTTTGATCTGCTAAATACGATATTATGACCTTAGTTTGTACATATTCTGTAAGAATTTTAAGGCTGGCTTACTTTTGAGATCAAAAGTGTATATGCATCGTATCTACGTGACCTGATTACTGTCTTATTTTCAAAGATGAAATAATCTTCAGTTCTCGACAACATTCCGATTTCCATCGATCCAAGAAAGACCTCGGACAAACTTCAATATCCCCCTTGCAAACTCCATCATCAACAGCCCCAAGCCCCGTCCTCCCATCGCAGAAAGTCGCTTCCACCGAGGCGTTCCTAAAAAAAGAAACTGACAAATTTCCTAACAGCAGCGCTAACGTCGGCGCCTACCACGTACACGACGGCGGGGTGGAAAAGCGCGGCGGGAGGGGCGTCGCGCGACGGCACACCCACGCCGCGCGGCGTCTCGCCTCGTCCTCCGACTCGTTCCCTTTTTCCGCTGGCGGATTCGACGAGTCGGCCGATTCCCGGCGTCGATGCACGTACGCGCGCGCGCCGCTAGAACAATGGCACATCTGCGTCGCCGGCACCTTGTCCGGGCGCTCTCTCTCTCTCTCGAGTAATCAATGCCAGGAGCAACAAAGCCCCTCTCCTCTCTCCTCTGCCAGCAAGACGAGAGAGAAAGCCGAGCGCGCGCGCGCTGATGCTGACTCTGGCTCTTTGTGCGACAAGAGGCGAGCAAAGTTCTGTTTTTTTTTTCTGTTGTTTTTTTTTAGAGGACGCGCCGGTTATCGCTATGCGATCGGGTTTCAATGCGCGACAGCGGCTCTCTGCGGCAGGGTGGTGGACCGAGTTGGGAGGCTTTGTTTCGGTGCGTCTGCCGGGACTTGGTAGCGTTTTGCAAGGTGTGGGGAAGAGAAATTTTTGAAAATTCATCTTATCAGCTAGTTTTTTACTGGTATGTATGCTTTTATTAGAGTCTTCGTATCGTTCTACAAATTATAGAAAAGTAAAGCATAATTATATTAAATATGGCGATTTATGTTGCTTAAAATGAGAGAGAAATATAAAAGGGATTTTCTATAATGTTCCTTTTCCGAATTACAGTTGACATAAAAACAAAAATATTAGATGGCATAGTGTGTTTACTTACTGTACGAAGTATCAAAATATTGCCGCAAGTTCAATGCCACATTTTATAATATGTATTTATCCACTGAGAAAAAAGTTTTGTAAAAATTACCATACTGCCTAGTAAGACCGCCACAGACTGTCAAAACCAAAAAATTAC
>JAWWEM010048679.1:0-33992 GCA_035582935.1 Ormyrus thymus
AGGATAGTGCGAGTTTGTCCTTCGATTACGATAGACTATACTAATTTTTAATCAGGTATTTCTCTCCGTGTAGAAAAAGAAAAACATTTATTTAACTACAGAGTACTTATTATCAGGTCACACAATGTACAGATAACATCCAAGCGACTGTAGAAATAATTGCAGCAATAATTGAAACTTAGCAACAGTCTACGTACACATTTCTTTTTCTAACGAGTGAGTCGGCGATCGTTTATTTTCCTAATTTTCAGCTTAAGCATAAAATAATCGCCGTCGATATAAAAGCGCGTCAGGTGCGAAAAAGGGTTATTGAATTATTGTCATTTTTTCGCTAAAAAAAGCAGCATCTCCGCTTCCAATTTCGGAGCGGAACTAATCTCCCGTCGTCGAAAAAAAACACGGCCGCTCATTCCTCGTCTTCGCGAGGAGATCCTCCCGAGCGGCTGACGAAATTTTTCGCGCGACGTACGTGAGGCGATAATTGGCTGGGCAAATCGGCCGTACGCAGCCTATCGGTGGCCAAGTACGTTTGCAATTGCCGGTTATGCAACGCGCGCGTACGAAGATTAAAATTTCGTTTAACAAACAAAAAGGAATTGTGCAAGTTGGTCTTTTTTTTTTCGTTTGAAGAAGAGATTAGTAACATTAGATTTTTCTTCTTTTTTTTTTTAAAACGAGAGGAGCAAAAAATTCAACGCTTTGCCCGCTTTGCATTTGAAAACAATGATTCTGCAAGAATTAGTAAAGCAGTTGTTGATTAATCAAAAGCATCACTCGCTAATGGGAAGATTATTGATTGACATTTTGCCGGCTTATATGTTTCGAACTAAAAGCAAAACGTACCCATTAGCTAACCCAGCATCAAACATTCAGATATCGAAGCCAAGATTTTGATCGGATCGCCGCCGCGATTGTGCAAAATGCTAAATAAAGCCCGCAGCTTTTATTCTCGCCGCGCGGCATCAAATCTCAACTCCGTCCGCATTCCAAAAATACCTCAGCCGCCGCAGCAAGTTTAGAAATGCCTCCTCGTCGAAAAAAAAAAAAAAGAAGAAGAAGAAGAAGACGGAAAGAGCGAAGTCACGACTGCCGGGGAAAGAGAAAACATCGAAAATACCGGCGCGCCGGGAGCGTACGCGCGATCGCGCGGCTTAGCGTCGTCTTACTGGCGAGTCTCGACGAGTAATGAGCTCGGATTACCGACGCCGACGAGCGGCTCGCTCGCTTTTTCGCGATAAAAGGCCGAAGAGGCGCGCGCGCCGCTGAATTTTTGAGGAGAGCCGCTTATTTTCGTTTAGCCGAGGGGAGGACGCTAGGGACAAGGTCTTGCGCAATTATTGCACTCGCTTGCACGGACATTGTACGAAACGGCTATAAATACTTCCGCCTAATGCGCGGAGGCCGTATTTGTGTAATTTTCATCGACCATCGGTCTCGCTCGATATTTCACACTGCGGCTCCTCGCTCCCTGTGTGCGCCGGATGTGCCGCTTTTGATCGACTGGAAAATGCTGCCGTGCTTTTTCAGGTATTTAAAGCGCGGACGGTTGTGTGCAGAAGATTAATGAGCGATGCGCGAAGGAAAAATACGAGAGAGAGAGAGAGTTTACTTTATTTCGAGGTTTGTTTTTCAGCGGGAAATCAATAGCGAGGCAGTTCAATTTTTTAAGTACGTTTCTCTTTCTTTATTTTGACGTCCAAATAAACGAGAAAAATATAATCCAGTTTTTTTTTTTTTTTTGTAATATGTATGAAAATTCAAAAAAGTGCAAGAGGAATCTGTGAGGCTTTGACGTCAGAGCACTTTTCAGGTGTGTGATGTCATACTTGGAGCAAATTTCAAACTCCGGCGATTATCGATTTCATCATTGCTTGAAATATGGGAGTGCACAGAAGTCACTCTTCGCTGCCATTAGCCGTTCAATCACTGACTCTCATTAAAAAAGTTTTGTTTATCAAAGAAGCTCCAGTCCGGATTAGACCTTTTTATCTTCGAGGATTCCTTTGTTAAAATTCACGCAGCTGGAAAAAGTATTATTTTTTTTTTCGAGCAATTTGCGAGATTTTTTCCTCAAAATGTTACATTCAGAAAATTTGGGCTGAACTTCACAAAAGAACAATGCCCAAGAGAATGGATATTTTAATATGAGCCCAAGTGTCCCGCATAAAAGGGAACTTTTGCGTCTTCCCCACTTTCTGAGGATATACAAAAGATTAATTTGAGGAAAGGCGTGGGGTTCTGGATCGTATAATTCACTAATTTTGTTTCGTCCACTTTCAGTCTGCGCGTTAAAGTTTTACGTTCGTTGAGTGATCAGTAAGTATTTTAACGAGCCTTCTTTAATCGATAAGCCTTTTAGTACTCGATTCGTTCGATTTACCACCGGTTAATGTAAATTATTAATCACCCTCTATTTTTTCCATCAAGTAAAGGCAGCCTCACTTCATTTTCGACAATAAAACGATTGCACAACGAAAAAAAGTTTATTTTTAGCCCCGAATTCTTTCTAATAATCCGCGCTCGAGCCTCCAAATTTCTATCCAGCAACCGCTTGCTCGAGAACCCTAAAAATACCCCACTCCCGCCCCAAAAATACATCGGCGAAATCCTCCTCCGTCCATCCCCCCGGCGCGTCTCGAATCCGCGCTCTCCCATCGGCGCCGGCGACGGCACCGCATTGACCCGCCGAAACCACTTGCTCCCTCGCGGGATTCGTAGCTTCCCGCGCGCGGACTTGCGCACGCGGCTTCGTCGGCGCGGCGGCGGCGGCGGCGGCTCTCGATCGAAGGCGGTGCGCGTGTGGAAAACGTGGACGCGCGCCAAGGTCGCGGCGTAGATCGTCCCCGCCAGGTAGTCTACTTCCCGACTGTTCTCGCCGACTGCTCTAGGCAGCGCAGTCGATCGCACGTCGGGGGTATAAGAGCCGCGCGCCCCGGAGGCGAGAGCGAGAGGCGCCGTAAAACGGGGGAACGACGTATCGACGGTCGAGCCACGCCTCGCCCCTTTCCGCGCGCGCCTAATAGACTTTTCCCCAGCGCGCACGCATCAGGCTGCTGCCCCCGATTCGCGCTGATTCATTCATGCTATTCGGCGGAAAGCTGCCCGCCGCGTGCTGACTGCTGCTGCGGCCTCGCTGCCGGCCCGCCGAATATTTCCGCGCCGCCCAAGAGTCGTTCGAGGCTAAATTCTGGGCTCGCTTGTTCGATAGCTGGGCTGCGATCAACAAGTACATTTTTAGTTCCGTTGTGTCGAAGAAGTCGTCTGAATCGCGGGTGTAGAGTTCACGACATGCGGCTCGATCGAGCCTTAGTGGCTTATGATTGGAAGCCCGGACTCGGAGTACCTTCATAGGATTGAATTACCGACGAGCGAAGCGAAGTAGGAAGTCGGGAATCAATTTTCAGAAAATCAATCGTATCTGCAACCGAATCGCTCGGCGCTCGATTGCGCCAATAGTCGAATTGAGGCGCGCGCGCGCGCGCGCGACAGCGATAAATCGTCGGCGAATTCCGTCTCGCCCTCGTCACGTGCTCGGCATCCGCATATTCTCGGTCAAGTTGCAGGGCGATCTGGCAGGTAGCACCGAGGCCAGCAAACCCTGCGTCCATTCATGCTAGCCATTGAGAGAGAGAGAGAGAGAGAGAGAAACCGGCTCGCGATCCACGTGAGAGGAAGAAGGTATATTTTGCGGTCTGACGCAACCGGGCGGCTTACCTCGTTTGAGGGGCGCGACATGCATGACTCTAGAAGGGGCCAACGACAAGGGCGGATGCCTGTAAAGCTGCCTCTCATGACACTCTGACGGCTTGTCCGCTGACGAGCACTGGCCGCTTTATCCACGCTGCACGCACTCACGCTGCTCGAAAGCTCGGGGCGGCTTTCTCCATACAGCACTAAGGCTCGACTCGAAGCTACTGCTCTGCTGCTGCTGCTGCCGCTGCTGCCTCTTATGCTGCTGCTGCTGCTGCTGCTGCTGCTGCTGCTCGCCCAAGCCTGGATGAACTGAATCGAAATGCGCGAACGAGCGGCGGCGGCGACGCCAGCCGCCCCCCCTCCCTCTCCTTTCCGCGTGCTTATTCCGTCGCAGAGTGCCGCTAACGCTACCCTCTCCTCGGACGCTTTTCCTCTCTCGACTCGGCAGCCGCCGCCGCCGCAGCAGCCCGAGCACGCGCGAGGAGAGCGCTCTTCCGTCCTCCTTCGCGGAGCAATTCTTTTACCCCTCCGGCGCTGCCGATGTGGCCGTGTGGCCAGGGGAGATAGAGCCAGCCTAATTTTCCGAGGGGCGGCTCGTGGGCCACGGGAATTTATGGCCCCGACTTCTCGCCGACTGCACGCGGATTTTCCAGTCGGAGCGGGATTTTAAAGGGGGGCTGCTATTTTCGCGTTTATTCTAAAATTAAATGAATATGCAGTCGTTGTTTTAATAGGAGAGTGCGGGGAAACGGCTGCGCTGGCTTAATCCTGACGAGAGCTGGCTTGTAGTATAGTGGGTATTTAAATTAAATCGGAAATTTTACGAGTTTTTTTTTTAGACATATTTACATTTAAATAGAATATAGATTGAAACTTGCCTGAAATCTAATTCTGCGAGCTTAAATCTGTGGGAGAGGAGTTCTTTTTGCGACCAGGCCTATTAACGGTTGCGTCAACCATTATGAAGTTATTCCGCCTCTTATCTCCCTCTAGAAACTAATTTATCCCAAAAAGGCGTACTATGAATTAGAAGAAACTCCTTCTTTTTAACGTAGAAAAATAAAATCTACATTTAATAAACAACTGGAAAAATGTTCAATTACGCAAACAGCTGGGTTTTTAAAAACTTTGTTTACAACCGAATTTGCAGCTGCTTCGAAGACAAAGCGAATTACTTTTTCCCCGTCTTTTTGCTCCCCTTTTTTGCTCGCTTCCTCGTCCTAAAAAACAATCCCAAATAGCCGGGGGAAAAAAATGTAAGCCTCGAGCTTTCCCCGACTACGACACATTCCTTCAATCCCGGCCTCCGCCTTGCTCCAGCGCGCAATCCGAAGGCCCGCCTCCTCTCCCGAAAGCGAGAGAGCGATTGTTACGACTTCGCGCCGGCGGCAACGTATACGCCGGAATGCGAATTTTCAGGGGCGAAGCGATCGGATGTCGTGCACATCAGGCGCGAGGCGTCAGCAGTCCTTTGAGAGCTTTCTGCCTCTGACGTCGTACGTGTCCCACGATCGTTCCGAGTTAATTGGTCGCGCGTGCATGCCGGCTGCCTCTGTTATACCTACACGCCGAGCGCTGCGCGCGGATTATAGAATGTCAAACAAAAGACGTTGGCGGATATGATTTACATTTACACTTCGAGCTCGGCCGAGCCGAGCTTTTTCGCCGAGTAAGGCTGTTTGTTGCTCTGGCGGAGTCGAGTTTTTTTTTTCTCCGCGTCGCAGTTCACGGCGGTGGGAAGGTTTTTTTTCGTATCCGTAGAAAGGAAACGTTCGATTTTTTTCTGAACGTAAGAAAGATATCGAATTTAGAAAGTAGAATCTTTTTTATTTGAAAAAGATTTGCATACAATTATTTTACTTGTTATATTACCGAGTAAATTTTATGGCTTATGTTTATTCATATAAATATTAACACCGCGTAATAAAGAAATAATTATGGAAGTGTAATATCGTGTAAGTCACATTTATTGGTAATTACGTTTATACATTACATTTGATGGATACTAATAAAACGGTCAGCTTATGCGCGGCCTTACAATTTTTAATTGAAGAAAATATTCTGCCGACTCGTGGTATTAATAGTGACAAAACTTTTTAATAGACACTTACCGTATTAAAAGCAGCTAGTTTTTCTGTTTAAAGAAGAAATAATAATAAATTAACAGTGTATTGAAAGAAAACAACATTAATTCAATCTTTAAGCATGTTATTTAATCGATCAAATTATTTATTTGAGTTAAATAAAATTAGTTAAATAGTTTGACTGCAATCATTAAATAAAGAAAAAATTTCATAAATTATAAGATAAATATATTAACGAATAAAAGGAAATATAACTTTTATAGTGAATTCTTACGGCATAACGAGATCGCGTCGAGTGTCAATCATCTCGAATTAATCGTCGCTTTATTGGAGACAAAGCCCCTATATTTTTTAATGTAGCACAATTGATCGATGATGCTATAACTGGTCCGCAAAGACGCATTTTATGAGCTTTATTGCTTTAATTGTACGAAGCACTGCTCCTGAATACCGGAAAAATTTAAGACCGAGACACGAAAGGATTGCGTGTGCTTTTTTTTTTTTTTAATTAAGCATTTCAGGCTTTTGTACAGAGCTTATATTGCTACATTAAAAAATACATAATAATTACAATGTCAGATTCTTTGAAAAATTTACATAAATATTTACAAGCCGGAATGCCGGGTTTGGAGATGGTAACATTGATTGTCATTGGCGCTTTTGAACTTCTATTTGTCAACCGATTCCTCCTTCGGACGCTTACTAAAACTTTAATTTCTTCGTATTGATTTGGCAATTATTGGAAATGAAAGCAGGCGATAGTTAACTTCGGACAGGCTACAGCAATTGCTGCTTTAGTATAAATTGAGTCATAAAAAATCATTTATTATTATTACATATACTAATAATCTTATCGAGACGCCGAGAAAAGACAAAAAAATTTTCAAAGAGATTAAAAATTGAAAGTCATTTTAGACATTCTTTTTAAATGCGATGATTTAAATTGTTGTATTATTAGAAAATATCTAACTTTAAATTAAATTTACAGAGAAAATAAGATTTTACTTGCAATAGTAGCTACTATATTTAAGCTTTCTATAAATTTCTTTCTATAATGTGTAAAATGTAATACAGTATAAGGGTTTCTGTAAATAAATTTTCATTACTTCCGTATTTTATCATGATTTTATTATTCTGATAAAATAATTCACCTAATTATCAAATACAATTCTAAATTTTTGTGTAGACAACATTTGGAAAAGACCCATTTATTAAAAAATCAAGTTATAAAATGCAATATTTCAAAGAAAATCCTCATGATTGTATGACTACAAATTACAAATTACAAATCAACAATCAATATACAAATAATCAATTAATATTCACTTATATTGGAAAATCATAGTGAATATAATATCAAAGATGGAAGGAAACCCATCTATCAAATAGTTTTTCTACTTTTGCATAAATTTTCTTTCACATCTTAGATTTACATTGAGTAATATTTCATTTAACCATCTGATATTCTTTAATGCAGCTGCTTTCTATGTAATATTGGTAATGTGTTCGAGACAACAAATGTACAACTTATTTGAATGGACTTACAGATGTCCAATTCAGATATCTGCATTTGCAGTATACTTCGTAACAACATTGTTACTTAGCATCAATGGTAATAAGGAACAAATGCTGAGAAAATTCTCCTCGTTAGTGAAGGTTTATGAAGTAGCGGTAAACAAATGTGGCTAGTAGTCCCATAGCAATTGGAATTAACCAGGATTTCCAGAAGGCACTGCAATTGTCAATCATCACATGACCATACAGCAACTGGTATTTATATACATTGTGATTTATCAAAATAAAATAAAAATTCTTTAAATTCGTTTTAGAAAAAGCTTTGTAATATGAGAGTTAGTCACATAGCAAAGCAAATAATTTAGTTTCAGCATAATCTCAAGTAGAGATTGTTTAAGTGAAAAAAAATGAAGCAAAAAGTAGATGAGTGAGAATACTATAAATTCTTTAAAGAAACAAATTTTATTCTGAATTAAAATTAAAAATTTTCTTTACACGGATTCAAAAAGTATAAAAAATATAGTCTTCAGTTTTAAATTCAAATAATACTAAAATACTTGGCAGGTAAAAACTTTAATCAAAAATTTTTTCTTCGAAACCAAATCTTTGGAATGAATTTCAATTTTTATTTTATTTTATTTTTTCTTCCTAATATTAAGAAAAAGCGTTTATTAAATGACAATGATTAAGTTTTAATCATTTATAATTACCTGGCATCTTCATCTTTGCTGCCACCTGAGGGTTTAGGTTTGTTCGAGCTATTTGTCCTTTCTTCCTATAAAAAAATATTAAAATGTTAAAATTTATTTTAAAAATTAAACATAATTTATACTACTAACATGAACAAGTTCTCCTATTTTATAAGGCTTCATCATTTCCCTAGCATCAGTGGAATGTCCAACATCTTCAAAGGGTTCTGTGGCATCTTTGCCTGACTGCTCTATAAGGACTTCCTCACCACCAGGATGCTGTCCAGTAAGAAAATTAAAAAATTTTTAATTTAATTAATTGAATATATCAGTTAAAAATGAAATGGAGGTTATGATTAAAATTTTGTGACTCATGTTAAATGGAATGTCATTTGAAGTACCTCGTCCAGAAACTTTGTAACATTGTAAATATCGTGATGGATAATAAACCAACAGTTTTTAGCATCATTATTTTTCGCAACTTCGGCTCTAGTGAAGAGCTTAACTTCGGTGGGATTCTGAGTTGTCATGTTTCTCACGCGTTAGTCTACCAAATCCTAACTAAAGCTCCGTAACACGCAAGCACTTTTTGCACAGTGAATCGCGAATTCGCGAAGCTGTAGGTGTCGTACATACACATGTATACACTTGTTTTTTTTTTTTTACAAGACATAACCTCACCTTTGGCGCTTAGTACATGTTGCATTGAACTGATAAAAGGATTGCCTTCATTATCAGCATTTACTTGTCTGTCTGTAGCAGAACTAAGGATTTAAAAGTGTTTGATATATAAGTTATTATATTAAAATAAAAACACAAATTTGTTGTAAATAGATTTTCAATCTTTAATTGGCACAATTGGGAAACATTTTCCAGAAGTTAAAAATATTAAAGTTTCTCTTTTCCTAACAATAAAAATAGTGATGTATTTATTAAAATGCGTGTATAACTAACAAAATTACATATACATATATTTTTTAATCGAACACGCATTTCTATTTTTTATCTATACACTCTCAATATTTTCTACAAATATATCTCTCACATACATTCCTTCTCTCACGTTCTACCTACATCTCTTTCTAGTATAATAAAGGTAAAGTGATCGAATTTAGATCGCTTGACTAATTGAACAGTCCCATAGAGAACTCTTAGTTTCTAATCTTAACAGATAACTTCGAGATTCGCAAATCCTTTGAAATTAATTAATCTATGATTTATGTAAGAGTCAGTCATTTATACAGTAAGGTAGAGTGGAACAATAAGTATATAGTTCAACAATATTAAAAACAATTAAGTAATTAAAATTATATATAAAAAGTCTGAATCATGAACAGATATATTTTAAATACGTTTTTAAAAATAGCTTCAAATTTTAAAAAAGAATAAAATATAAAAATAAATGCAAATCCCACTCTTCCCTACTTTAAAACAGTTAAAATAGACTCTTTTTACAAATTATTTATAAATATTTTACAATTTGACATAATTTGTTTATAGATTTAAATAAATCATAATATAAACTATTTAGTTTCGTTGACATTTTTCGCTTTTGACCTGCTTTACGTATTTTAAAAATCTTTCAGGTCGTAATAAGCATGGCAATTCATAAATGAGCATAGCTACATAAATTTTTATAAAAATCGCTTGTATAACAATATTTATATCTCCGAGTAAAAAACTATCTAGCCAAACAAATTTTGAAAATATATTTATAAAATTTTATTCTAACCAATAAAGTTTAAAGAAAATATAACTCTCCAGCCTTCAACGAATTTTTCAAAATTTAATTCACATTCGAACACTTCACCTTGTTTTGAGCGAATGTGCATTTGTAATTGCGCCTATGGTTGATTTTCATTTTAATATTCTACATATCGAGAATCGGAGAAGTTGGAAGAAGCAGCAGTGTGTTGCAGCTATATCGCAGTAAAATTCTCTGTATTAAATACCTAGGACATATTGATAACGATTAATTCATCGAGTTGACGCAACAATGATTTCATTCCTCCTCGACGTATTCTTTGGGGAAAAAACCGACCTGATCGCCGATCTTTCCCTTCCACCATCCTTTGGCATCACCTTCTTTACTTAAAACTACTACGCGACAGCCTTTACGCAAACTTAACTGATGATCGCCACCGCGGAAATCGAACAAAGCTTTGGCCAAAACGCGTCTAAACGGCCAAAGAAGACGTTGGTCTAAATTCTCGAAATTTTCCGAGAGAGATACGCGCTCATAATACTCGACCAACTCAACTATACTTTTGAAAAAACGCGACTCGCTTAGGTAATACAGATCCGCTCCGTCCACTTCACGTTTAAATACTCTGATGTGTTTTACTAGACCGTCAGCCCTACAATAAAACACATTATTTAAAAAAATAAGAAAAAATAATTATTGACATTCGTCAGTTATAGAAATATATCATCAGTAACTTACTTTATACTTAAAGCATAATCTGTTTCATGCTTAAGCCTTGGTGGTCCCGGTGGTGGACGGACTCTAACCATATAAGTTCCATTTTCTCGTTGCTCCAATTTCTGTGCTGCTGCATCCCGGCCCATTTCACCCACATACCATAACTTTGCAGACAATTCTCTTTCAAATGGCTGAGGTGGAGGTGGCGGTGGCGGCGGTGGAGGTGGTGGTGCCGGCATGCAGCGACCAGAATATGTAATACATTGTTTATGTACTGCTAATCGACAAGTTTCACATCTATAGCCCTACAATCCATAAAAAACAGAAATTAATAACCAAAATTAGGGACTTGATAAAAAAAAGTAAAAAACTCACTTGAAAAATTCTCCCTTTAAGGAACTTGCCGCATCGCTCGCAGCTACGCGGATTATCGAATGTAGTGAGCTTAAACTTATGATTGGTATTGCGACAAGCGGCTGGCAAAAGATTATCCATAGCTTCCTGTAAGGATTTTATCCAGATTTGCTTTTGCTCTTCGGTTCGCGCGTACAGAGTGTAAGCTTTGTAGCCCTTAGTATGCACGAGCAACCACTGATACGACCATCGGGAATCTCGTCCAAGCGTTTTTCTAGCTGTATGATCTTCTACTCGATACTCGTCTAGTCTTATAGTCTCTCTATAACAATAATGAATTCCCCTGCCGGCTTTGCAGACCAGCACTACCTGTTCGAAGAGAAAAGCGTAGCGGGACTTTATTCGCTGATCACCGTGAGCTTTCACCTGAGAAATAAAGTAAAGTTTCAACTTCCATTATAACAGTATTAGTAAAATAAAGCAAAGATTTCGAAATTCCTTTCTTTACCTTTAATTCACCGTCTTTTATAAGCCTTCCGTAATCCTTCAACTGTATATCTTCCGATCTCTCCCAGTCTACTATAGAACGCTGAATGTCTTTGATAATATGAAGCGTATCGGAATCACGTTTAACTTCGTTAATAAACTGAGCTACGTCCACCATGACGTCCCGAGCTAGGGAGAGCTGCCGTCGATCCTCGGCCCACTCTCGCGGCGTCTCTTCCACAAGTTTGTCCAATAACAAGTGATATTTTAGCACCCTTTGCATTGGAACGGACAAGATATCGCGCAATTTAAATTTTCCGTTATTGGCTTCTTGTTGGCACCTCTGGAATAGGAAATAGTTTGAAAACCTCATCTTTACGAGCTGTTCTTTTTAAATCATTTAAAAGTGCGTGCTGGAACTCACGATGACTTCCTGATTGATAGTTTCGTTGCAGTTGCAGATTTCGTGCAGCGTCTGCTGGGCGGTAGTGAGGTTGGCACAGTAATCACCGTAGATGAGGAACTTTTCCCGCCAGTCGAGGAAGACCTGAGCCAAGGCAGCCCCATCCCGAGCTTTGCGGAGCTGGCTATGGAAGCCGGCGTGGATCTCGGCGAGGTCCTTGATACCAAAGAAGATCCGGACGGTCTCCTCGGGACGTAGCTTGGCGGAAAGTGGCCGCGCAAAGTGCTTTAATAAACTGTTCAGAACCTCCGAGTAGTTGCGCTCCGTTTCTACCAGCTCCTGGACGACGTAGTCGCGTTTTTCGCCACCAGTCGCCGCCGCAGCCGCCGCACCCTGGAGTTTAGAAGTGATTTAGAAAAGGAGGCGCAAAATTTTGTTCAAAAGGGTTGTTGAACGATTTTAGGTAAAAATCTATTCTAGATATATTAAATTGAACAATACGTCTCGTTTGTTTACGATATGTATATATATGTAAAAATGTGGTATTGTTTGGGCATGCTTTAACAGAGAAGAGAGCAGTGAATTTTTTTATTTTTTACGAACAATTTGAATAATTTACTTTATTGTTTATAAAAAAGCTTTTTTTCGTTGATGTATATAATCTTTTTGAATTTTTCGCAGAATCATAAATTTTATTATTTATATTGCATTTACTTATATAACATATGAATAAAGCTTAATAAAGCTTATAGCTTAATAAAGCTTACATAGTAATAAAGCTTTTAGCAGGATTTAAATTTAAAATATGGAAAAATATTTCAGAATATATAAATTCAAAAATGAATGTTGTAAAATACATTGAAAAATAGAGAGAATTTTAAAATAGTCGACGCAGCATTAATAACAGGTCAACCATTTTTCACTTTTGTAAAAAAAAAAATCAAACTCGATAAATTAAACACTTAAAATTTTAAAATCTTCAAGCATGAAATGGGCTTTTGACAATCTGAAAAATGAAGTAAAACAATAACCTCATTGCTTCCTCCTCGATCAGTCCCTCAGCAATCCGAGATAACAAAAAAAGAACATCGCGAATCCCCCCCAAAAGAAGCTCCACCGAGCAGAGCGCATACTAAGAAAAAAGTCCAAGACTAAAGCACAGAACATAAAGAATAAAACCTTTGAGGTCGGCAAAGGAGGTGGCAGATGCAAGTTACAGAGATCATGGTAGATTTCCTCGCTGCGCTTCTGGCTGTAGAAGGCGCCGTAGCCGTCCTCCTCGTTGACGGCGGAAGCGTCCTCGTCGGCGGCCTCGGCCGCAGCCTCCACTGCGGCTTCATCGCCCCGAAGGTCACCTTCGAGCCTCCTAAACCGCCTCCGCCGACTCTCGTCCTCTCGCCTTTGCAGTGCACATAACGACATGAATAGCCATGCAGCGATAATTACTAGCCGCGCGCTTATCTTTTCTAGTTTCTTATGTATTTCATTTTTGTAAATGAACTATGTAGGCAGCGAAAATAATAATACAGGACGAGTTCGGAGACGTTTAATATCCAAGGTGCAAGGCAATAAGTAAGCAGGACAGTCATGTTTATGGAACAGAGTCGATCGTTGCTTGCTCTTGTTTTCTCTGCTTCGTGTTGCGCTTAAAAATATGGAGGCATTGCATGCGGACACGGGCACCTTTCGCCGTTTTTCTTTGCGAAATTTGCTTTAACTTTTATTTAATTTGATTATTTTATCAAGTGCTTTGTGCTAATACCGACAGTAAGTGATGAAAGGTGCTTTTCATGTCTGATTTTGAATAAATCTTAGATTTTGTAAATATTAACTATTTAATAAACCTATTATTTAACGGCATACTTAAAAAAAATATACAAAATATGAATAGTAACGACATTAAAATTTACGGCAGAATACAGGAATTCAAAAGCTATGCCTTATTTCTCAATAATAAAGTCACTCTTTAAAGCAGTATAAATATTACAAAAACCAGTCAATGCTTTTTCTCGTGTCTACAACATCATGGATACAACTGTTACGCCTAAAATACTTTATAAACTAGCAGCAACACGTAAACAATGCAAGGAGTGATATTTAACGCGTACCTCCTCCTCTGAGCAAGTGGACCAGCTGTGACGCGGAGTTGTCTGCGAAAAGCAGAGTAACTCGTGATAAACTTTCGTATCGCCTAGGTCAATTGCCCTAGGTTTTATCGTAAACGCTACCACTGGTGCCATGGAGCTAAATGTACCCAACACGATTCACATTTCATTCGTCAATTATTGCTGCTTTTCAGTTTATTTTTAGTAAAAAGATTTAGAGTAGTTAAAGGACATCTTCTATTGTGATACTTTGGAGAAATTGGCAATATTGCTTATTTAGAAATTATGCGTAAGCAGTTTAAGAGTCGTTGGACGCGAAGTAATGTTTAAAAAATGTCCTTTAAAACAATATTTTGAATAACATGTAATGTGAGTGGCTTACCCAACTCCGGCGCTCTGCAAATCTTTGTAAATATCTTCTTGAGATCGACCTCTTTTAACAGTGAAGCCACTAAAAAAATAAATTGTTTTTAAAACTCCAATTCTAATAAAATTTCGGAACATAAATAATTGTGCTACTCACTCTATTCCCTTCTTTTTGAATCTAGGAGATTTGGATAGTGCAGATAATGTGCATAGAACTTTATGAAAGTTTGAAAGATCAAAAAGCATTGGAGGTTCAAAAAGATCTGATTCAGATAAACCAAACACATTGGTGCAGGCCGATAAAAATGCATTAATGTTACGTAAACACAAGAATTGTGCCATTTGAGGTTTTTGATTGACATCTTTGCTATCTATACACCCAGGTTCAACTGTGTTTAGCAGCTTGCAGAGAAGAACTCCGTCTCTCAAGATATATGCCAGATCTACTGCTGTAGCTGTTGGCCAGTTGGCTTTGTGATCTGCTCGTAGTGCTTTACATCTTATAAGCCAACTGGCACATTCTTGCCAACCATTTTTAATGGTCTCCGGTCCAACATCTGCTCCACTCATTTTGCATTGATTGTTATCAATCAATGACTTAACAGGCAAGAATAAGGCATTAAAAGCTTTGTTGACTGATAAGTAGATTTAAACATGTTTTTGTACTAGATAAATTTTTGTTGGTAACCGTTGTGAGCTGCAACATAAAAGAAATTTATTTATCCAACTGTTTACATTTTAAAATACTGAAATTTAAAATAACAGTAATGCAATATAAAAGAAAAAAAATTTCAATGTCAAAAAATATTTATTAAACAAAACTTATAAACTATTGCCTGTACATTCAGTCATCAAGGATACTTTATTTTACATAGTGTAATGAACATATGAACGTTCGCATACGGTAATAAAGACGTATAAATAAAATGACAGAAAAACAATAAATACTAGATATAACGTATATAGTATAATAATAAAATAAGTTTCAGAAAAATATAGTTTAAGAGAAAAAGAGAGAATTCGATTTATAAGAAATCATCCTTTAAACAAAATACGGATTATTAAGCAAGTTATACAACGCCACTAAACGGCGAAAAGGGAACAGCGTTTACGTATTTTTTAAATGTAAATTCCGTCTAGAGCTGCACCAAAAATCGGGACGAAAAGAAGCCACTTTTATTCTACACACACATTTTATATGAAACATCCCGAATGCAGGTCAGTGTTGGCGAAAATTTGAGAGTCGGATACACGTAAAATTTATTAACTTTATTATGCCTATCTAATAATTTAACTGATTTTTACTTATTCTGAACGTAATAATAGCGATATGGTAGCGATATATTATAATGGCATTTTACCTTATTTAATTTATTTTCAAGTTTTTCAAAAACGATTGACATAAATAACTTAAAAAAATAAAATAAAATTTGATTTTAATTATAATTTCAAGGACTCTATAACGTTTATGTAATTTTAAACTAATTGAATGAAATTTTTAAAAGTCTAATTTTTATTTGGCATAAAAAGTGAAAATTGAGATTAAAAAATACGTAAAACTTGAAATAACAGGAAAAACAACTTGCAAGTTATTTTTCCAACTTTTCATATTGCAACAATTAAAATTTCAATCACCAGCAGTAAACTCAATTGATATCAAGGATAAGACGACCGACTTCCTCTGAAAAGCAAAAAAGGCAGAGATACAAAACTGTTAGTACATACCAAGCAACACGTATACGCCCGCGAGCATAAAGGAGATTGTTGTTGGACGAACGAACGTGCCGTTTCAACTTTTGGCTCCATAAACCTCGCCAAAGGGTTATATGTATTGTAAATACGAGCTTTTCGTAGTCCCAGTCGCCTCCAGCTCTGCAGAAGTCCTCGGCGACCTCATCGCGTCTGTAAGAATCGGACGAAAAGTTCAATTCCCGCTCATCCCAGAGAGCGATCAATCTATGGCAGCATCCCATAGAGACGGCAGCGGACGAATGGAGCGAGCGTAGCTCGTATATACAATGGGAGACACGCACACATCCAGAGATGAGGCGTAGCTGCTGCTCGCTGTCCCTCGGTTTAATCTCCTGATAACTTGCGCACACGTACCTTCGATATTTCCGGTTTTCACTTTTGTTCGTTGCTTCCGCCTGGATTCATGATCGGGTCTCTTATCGTACTGACACCGTTAGATGCAGCGGGAATCCAGCCGCTGACAAGTGATTTCCGCGACTGTTGCTCCTCAGCTCGGGGGCTGGACTGACAACGCCATGTTGGATTTCAGCGTTCTGGATAACTGGGCTGCTGCGCCCGCGCGCTGGAGTTATCTACTCGCGAATGCTACATTACCAACTGATGCAACGTTAATTTATGCGAGCGCTAGCATTATCTCATCTGCACCGCGGCTTTGAAATTTTTCAAGGACTGCAAGCTTTGGGTAAAATTTATTTTGGCAATTTTCGTATAATGTATAAATATTTATTTTTCGTATTAATTTGTTTGCACAAAAATTATATATAATATATAAATCTTATAATCGATAGATAAAGTCTTATAAAATTTAAATCAGTCAAAAAATATGTCATAGCACTGCCATATTGCACTCTTTTAACTAAACCAAGATTTTATTCTGTCAAAAAATCCTGGTTTTTTCTTTGGACAAGGTTCAACATCGTCCACTGAGTTTTTGTAGTTTTTCCAAACATCAGGTAAATTTAAACAAACAGTTCCACCACCTCTTTCAAATTGAGTTTCCTAGAATAATATTATTTAATTATTACAGTGAAGAAAAAAAAAACTGAAACCAAAAAAACAATTGATAAAAATATACATACAGCTCTATTGATATCTCCCACACAAACCCAAGAAGCTTTCTTCTTGTCATCCATAGATACAGCCCATTTAGAATGATCATGAGAACTTTTAAAGTGAACTTTAGCTACCTCTAAAGAGATAGATTCAATATTCATAACTCTGTAATTAAAAAACACATCTTTTAGATACATTGCAAAGGCTAAAAAGTACTTAAGAATCATTATATTATTTTTTACCTTGAACTATTACAATCAGATGGTAATCTACCACGACCATTAAGCCAAGTTTCTGTGTATAAATCAATGTTCAATTGCGGAGCAACAAAATCATCATACAAATCTGAAGTTACCATAAAAAATCTATTAACAATTTAAAATTTGGCTGCTTGCACTATAATATTTCAACATAAATTTACATACCTTTAGCCCATTTACTACTTTTAGCAAATGAAGTAAATTCCATTCCACTTGATGAATAAATATTTACTTTATTATTATAAGGTGCTTTCTTGATGCGAGTTTGTTTTGCTGCATCTGCAAGAACTGTGTATTTATTAGCTAAATCTTTTGGCATATTTCTTCGATAAACAATAATTTGGTTGTACATCAACTGCTTTCCAATTGCATTAAAATTTGCTTCATTTGTAGATATACATAAAAAACTCTGTCCATTAACTTTTCCAGATGAAGGATACGCATATCCACCACTTGGTACAATGGACTTATCAATATTTTTCGAATCATTTAAATTGGCATAATTTTTTGATCGATTGACTTCCTCTCCAGTATTTGGTTCTGGTGGAAAATTTGGTACACTGTGAATCAACCAAAATCCTTGGTTTTTATTAGCAACAAGTCCTCCTTTTGTGTGTCCATTATTTAATCTGCTAGGTTGATTAGGTGGCTGGTCATTGTACAACAACCACATTAAATTTTGTGCATTTTTCTGAAAATAATAAAAAATTATTTTTTTACAATACATTCATGAAATAAAATATATTTAATTCTTACATCATCATAAAATGGAGCAAGAGTATATCCAGGAATAGAGTCATTTGTGCTGATATCCTTTTTTGATAAAGTCCATCCCTTTTCAAAACTTTTATTATCCATGTATAAATAAGCTACACCTTTTTGGATTAAAGGATTGTCACTGACTGATAGTTTTGGAAGTTTATACAAAACAAACCTATAATAATACAATGAATATTTAAAATTGTATAAGTTAAATAAACATAATAAAATAAATGTATAAATTACCAATCGACATCTTCATTTTCTTCGCCCTTACACTGCAATGAACTAACTTTGGACAAGCCACTTAAAAAAATAACAGTAATGAACAAGTCAAAAAAAATGATTTGATCTTTTATTAAAATCATGATGTAAATGTTTCAATGTTCTGGGCTCTGAATGACTGATAATTATTGATTATAAAATTATCAAAGCATCAAAGCAAAACTTCTAAATGATAAAACATTAACATTGATAATACCGATCTGCAATGGTTTTCTAACTGATTGATTCATCTCTGCTTTGTCACACATTCTTCAACAATTAGCTGTTTTGACACATAAAGCAGATAAACAAAACAGACCCAGTACTCTATTCGAGTTTGTAAAGTCAGCTGATCTATTGGCTAAACATTGCCAAGTTTTTCTGATCATCAGCGCCACGTATCTGAACTAAAAATAATCTGAGTGGGAGTATCTTGACAAACATTTTACTGATTGGCTGCGCCATATTGTACCGCACTCATGGCTTGTTCGCGCCTAAGTTTGAAAATACAGTTTATGCAGCCTAGAAATAGTACAGACAAAATAAATCGATGGCATTTATTAATTTTATTTTATTTAATGATATTAAATAAATAATGTGCATAAATTTTAAATCAATCGTGTTTCGTATCTCTTTCAATGAATTGGTTCCTACAGCTTAATGAACTTAAAGTTATAAAGCCTGGTTGCACTGCTATTGGTTGCAAAAGAATTTAAAAAATGATTTTTTAATTTTCAGTGTCTAACAAGTGAAAACAAACGTATTATAACCTTTGACATTTTTTTATATATTGCATTATTACAATGTAAAATGAACATCTATTTAGACTACGAAAACTTACTAGATTGTAATAAGCATCAATTTTTTAAAATAAATCTAAGATTTATAAGTAATGTTGAAGGTTTACAAGATGAACTGTTTAAAAAATAATGTAGAATTATCACAACAAAAAATATTGTAGTGGAAAATCATCATCTAATAGAATAGTGATAGAAATAACAATGACCAACAAATGAAGTATTAAACCAATAGACAGTAAATTAATAAATTGTTCTAATTTAATTTTACTGAGTAGATGATTTAATAGAAGCTTTAAAAACAGAATAATAAGAATGAGGAAATAATTGTGTAACTTTTTATTCTAATTTTATCAGGAATTTAAAATTTTTAGGTTTTCTTTTTTAATTATAAGAAAATAATTACAATTAATTAAAAATAATATTTAAATTTTATAGATGAAGTACTCGATAAGTACAAAATTATTCATTATAATTAACTAGCATTTCTAGAATAATTCCAAAACTATAAATTTGAACATCAAACATTCTCTCAACTCCGGTTTACAAATTTCATGATCGTACACAACATCAAAAACAAACCCTCCGCGCAATTCACTCGACGAATCCGCCCGGCAATAATTTAAAAGCCGGCAAACGGCCGCCGTCACCGGCTAATTTACTATTTACACGGGTATGATAAACGGATGAGCCCTCGCCCCCCCCCCCTTCCCGCGTCTCCGCGCAGAAAGCGGCATTAGACGAAATCTCGCGGGTGCGAGTGTCGGAGCCGTAATATACATTCATGAGCTCGGAATCAAGGCGGGCCGCTCGGCCATTGTTCGCCGGCAAAATTTGCCACGCGGGCTACAATGGCTCGCGCACTTTGCTCGCGAGCGCCGCAAGCCCCGGTGATTTATTCCCCGGGCATAATTGCTCCCTCCTTCCCCCTCCCGGCTGACGTAAGTCCCCGGATTGCGCTCGAAATTCCGATGCGGACCCCCTTTGATGCCGGATCGACCGAGGATGATGGAGGGCACGAGGGCGGCGCGGCTTGCTCGGCTATTGGTCGCTGCTTCGGGCATGGAATAATTGAGGTTGCCTGTTTTCTTGTATGGACGCGCGAGCGCGGAGTTTTCGAAAAAGATTTTGAGTTTTAATAGCGACATTTTCGTGAATCGATCGACGCTTGCGTATACTGTAAAATTCTGCAAAGTGGAAACTTTATAATAAAAGCTGGATTTTTATATGCATAAACCTAATCTACACTTTTATGGGTATAATGCAGTTTTCTCGAACACTTAACCGGTAGATAATCAAATTTTCGTATAGACCGCTTCAGCTTTCGACATCCATTTTCATTAAATTTTGCACCTCCCAAAAAATCCCAGCTGCATCGTAAAAATATTCCATAAAAAAAAAAAACACACACTTCAACCGTCCCGCGAAAGAGCGCCCAGTCAATATTTCCAAATCAATTTTTCATCCAAATCGAAAGCTGATGACTCCCCGACCCCTCGAAAATAACTAAACCTCCCAAGAGTCCCTCCTCCTCCTCCTTGCCCCGCCTCCGAGTCGGCGCAAAGTTCGTTTCCAATTCGCGAATTCGGGGCCCTAAAAGCGGCGTAAAAGCGCGCAGGTGCATATATCCGTCCACCCCCGGCCCGCCTCGCGTAAAAAAGAACAAAAAAAAAAAAAAAAAAAGGCCGCGGCGGGCGACAGCCGGTCGCGATATATACGCGGGCGCGTCGGGTATAAGTAATCCACTATGCGCGCATGACACGTACGTCGGACGTGTGCACGCCGCCGCCGGCGCCGTGCAACGAAATAATATAAAAAAGATTTTATTTTTCATACGCGTCCGAGCGTTTTTCGTGTAACCCGCCGGCCACCCTCCCGCCCCCCCCCCCTCGGCCGAGGGCGGATAAGCCCCGGGATGTTCGGGACGGGACCCTCGGTATGTAGCTGAAGGAGGTTCTTGCAGGCTGCTGGGGGTAATTTTGCGCGCGCGAGATATTGCGCGAGGCTTCGGTGAGATCAAAGCTGGGACATTAAGGGTTTCGCTGGGCGAGGGAGCGAGCCTTCGGCTCGATAATTTCGCTGCGAAATTGAGAGCTCTCGCGAAAAACCGTCGCAGACGTGTATAAACGCGCTGAAAAATTTACGAATGTAAAAGCAGCGAAGAGCCGCTCTGGATCAATATGAGGGCTGATACAAAAGGGGGCGATGCAAAGAAATTTCGCTTGCGCTCTAATTTTATTTTTACATTGTTTCAAAATTTATTTACCCCGCTTGAAAAGTAAGGAAGTATAAGTGCTGTTTGGTAAAGCGCAGCGCAGAGAAAATCATTATCGTTTAGTATTACTATTTGCAAGCTTTTGTACTATATTACAATGTTTACAAGAAGCCTTTGCTTCTTTTCGCTACTGTTTACTCCGTAATTTAAACCAGACACTGTAAGATTTCTACGCTTTTATACGCTCTACTGTATCTTTTTTTTTATTTCCATCTGAACTGAATTGCATTTCCTTTTTCTTCCATGCACATCTCGCGAATAATGGAAAAAAACGTTGGAAAATGCTGTATAGAATACCATTCCGCAAGTAGAAGGAATTCTTTACTAGACGTATAAATGTATCGATTTTTTATCGCATAAGTTGTATTTTTTATTTGACTTTACGCGAAAATCGATAATATCTGCTGCAAGTTTTTCTTCAAAATAACAAAAGGACTTTTTTTAAATAAATGAACGATAATTAGCTCGTTTAAATTCTATCTTTTTCACGCGCTCCGAAATTTCTTTCTCATCATTTTAAATTTAATTTTAAAGTAAAAGCAGATTTTTAAAACTGGGTGGCGGCTTCATTTTCGACGAAAGCGGTTTAGAAAATAGTGCGTAAAAGCGAAAGCGTTACAGAAAACGTTCCGTTACAATTGCGAAAGCCGGTTTATCAAGCAAATTTTCAAAGCTGTGGCTTACAAGCAAACGTAAGATAAAAGGACGGATAAAAAATACAACAAGCGCATTTTAAAGCATTGTTCATTTTTGTCGATAGGCGCGAGTGCAGTAAAATTCAGAATTTGAAAAAAAGCAAAAAAGCGCTTTATTGATTTATCAAATCCTAATCTTTTATTCCTTTAGAAATTTTTCGCCCATCGCGCAAGCCATAAATTGGACATGGACCCGAAAAGGTCATTTTTATCAGTTACATGAATTACGATTTCATACGAAATACTTTTTCGCTTTTGCCTTTGCTAAAATATCACTAAACTAAAACCTCGCCCCTAAGCAAAAAATGCACTCATTGTACGGACCTCCAGTTCCCTTCGATATTCCCCCGAATCGCCGCTAATAAGAAAGAGCGGCGTCGGATCGCATAATGAAAAGCGTAAACCCCGTCTTCCGCGAAGAAACTCCCGCGCCGCGCACTCGCGGCCTTTCAGAGACAACCCGGGGGGGCTATCCTTAAAAAGCCCGTCCGAGAGCGAGCTCTCGCCGCGGAGAAGGGCGCCCTACCCCCCTCCCCCGCTGAGTTGCTCCAGCTCGTCCGCGAGAGGGTCGGAAACTGAATCCGCTATCTTGCGGAACTAACTTCCCTCCCCCGCCCGGTAAACTTGGCCGCTCTCAATGAGGGTCGCAGCCTGGAACTCGTGAGCGCGTATTTACAAAAGGAATCCGGCGAGCGCGAATCGAGTGCATTCCCCCGTGTGCATTAGCGCGAGTGCTTGCGGCGGCAGAGAGAGAGAGAGAGAGAGAGCGAGGAAAGGTGCATGGATATTCGACCCCTATGCGCCCGCGAAATATGGACGATTTTCGACGAGCTCGCAGTCGAGGAAGGATTGCGCGGTATGCGACCGCGTGTAGGCCCCTCTTCTTCGGGTGTGAATTGTTAGCCGAAGCTGCGGTCCGGCTGAGGATCGATCGGTGGGAATTTTGGTTTCTGCTGTCTAGCCAGTTTTGAGGTTCGAAGGGCAATCGCCGGCCCACTCTTTCAATTCTCACCGACGTCGCGATGCTTTTGCTCAAGAGTGCTGCGTTCTTTTAGCTGAGGTGCGCTAGATTTTTCGTGTACGGATTGTGAAATTAGCGACGGCTGACGCTTTTCGTCTGAAAGTACAGAAGGTCGCAAAGTAAACTTTGAAAGCTGTATAAAATTTCTCGTCTTTCAGCCTGGTATCTCGAGATGAGAAAGTGGAAAAAATACGAGGCAAATCTAAAAATTCAGACACACAGTCGTGACTTCTGTATGTTACTGCTACGAGCAGAAATTTTTCTCGCTATACTTTTTGCCTCCAGGTGGTTCTTAGCTTGGAAGCTTAGCCTAGATTCGCTTAGATTTTAGCCGACTGTACATTCAGCAGTTGACCCTGCAGATTATAGTCCTGAATCTGCCCTATTTTTGCGAGGAAAGGCTGTCGTATCATCGATTTTTAGATTAGGGATGCAACTTGCTACTCCAGATGTCTTATTTGCGCCCAGATTGTCCCCTTTGCTGTTTCAAATTTCGAATTTCGCACGAAACCCGTATGCAGACGTAAAAGTTGGTCAGACTCGATCTTTTCCGAAATCGAAATTATTCAGATTTCAAACTTTCACCCTTAAACGCGCGAGTAGATGTTTCAACCTTACAAAATAATAACCGAATGTGCCTGTGTCGTTCGAAGAATTTTCAGAACTTAATGAAAACGTTGACGCTTTTTATTAAAAAAAAAAGTAACTGCCACTTTAAATATAAACAGCCTAGAAAAAAAGGTTGAACTTCCCTCCCAGTCGTCCGTGCAAATCTCCAATAACGCACTACATTAGCCTCCGCCCGCCCGGCTCACCCAGTTTCCCCGGCTAAACAAATCAAACGCAGCTCGCCGCCCATCCAACACGCCCGTCGACATTTTCCATTTGGCGAAAGGGTCGGCGCGCGCGCTCGCTTTCAGCTCTCCCATCGCCGACAATTTTCCCGCGAGCGAAAAGCCCCGGCGTCTCTGTGCGCCGCGCGAAGGAAAAATCCGGCGGCGGCGGCGGCCTTCATTGTTTCCTCCCCTTTAAAAATTTCATATCCACGCGCGGTCAAAGGCTTCCGCCTGAAAAAGAGAGGAGAGGAGAAGAGGAAAAAAGAAGAGCCGGCAGCAAAGAGAGGCGCAGCTCTCACTTTAGGCGATATTCGGCACAGCCTCTGGCCTGTAAATAACTGTCGGCTGAGGCTGGTCGCCCGAGTACAGTGCGATATCAAAGAGAGAGAGAGAGAAAGAGAGAGATGTATATATGTATATATATATATATATGTGCGCGCGCTTCTGGTCCGGGAAAACCGAACGCCGACCGATAACGCGGATCGACTTGCTTTGACGCGGCCGCCGGTCGCTGAATTCGATAAAGAGGAAAATGGGTGTGAGCGCGCCAATTTCTTCGCTCGGACCCAAAGTATTATTGCGTTTTCGGTCGGCCTTTCTGCGTTGATGAAGCTCTCTCCCCCTCCCGTTGCTTTGATATGGGTAAATTAGCTGATTCTTTGACGGCCTTTGCGAGCTGCCTCTGTGCGTTATAGCTTGTCGTATTGCGCTCTTTACTTTATAAATAGTTGTGCTGAGGAATTTACAGCGCTTGAATTCGAGATTCATTTTTTAAAAACCGCGGGATAAAAGTGTTTAGATTTATTAATAAATCAAATGTTCGTTTGCGGTTGGAAGTGAAGTTACTGATAAATAAGTATTTGACAATTTATCGGAATAATATAAATATCTTTAATATTCGTATATTTCTCCTTAATTCTCTTCTAAAGATTTCAGAGGTAGAGCAGAGTATTTACCTCTAAAGAACAGTATCTCAGTAATTTCTTCTCCCTTTTAATATAACTTGTCTCGCAAATCCTTTTTGCGCAAAAAGAAGAAACGAAGCCCATCTATTATATTATAAGCGGGAAAATAAAGAATAATTCGTCTAAAAATACTTTTTAATCCTTGCTGTCTCTCAAACGAAATATAATACAAGCGAATGCTGATAATCCCGGAAACGTTTATATATTTATACATATATATATCAGACAAGTTAGAAACAACAACATTTCTTATGCAAAACTCACGCAAAATCTCGATCACCTGATAAACCGCCGTCGACCGCGCTGCGCGCCGTTTCATTTCGATAACGCCGATAATATCGAATCACTAATTAGCATCGGATTTCGAGCGGTTCGCCCCTCGCCCGTTACCTTATTTAAATCCCTAATCAAGGAGCCCGCGGCTCGCGTTTTTATTCTATTAACCGAGCCGCGAATCGAAACTAGCAATAAACATCGATCGAGAGCGTTCCATTCCGGCTATCTCGGCAATAATCTCCATCCGGTTCTTCCTTAATCCCTCTCTCGGCGCGGCGCGAACAAAAGGCGCTCGTTCTTTCTCGGGAAAAGGAGTCGCGCCCCCCCGCCGCCCCGCCACGTGGAAAGCGCGAATTTGGCAAAAGTCATAAGGGGCGTCTTTAAGAGCGTCGCAAAATATCCGTCTCGCGTGTGCGATTTTCAGTGGGAGCGAGATAATGGCGAACAATGGGCCGGGGGTACAGTCGATAGTGGAAAGCGAGGCTTTTGGAGCCTCGCCTATCGGCCTCCCTCTATCTCTCTCTCTCGCTCTCTCTCTCTCTCTCTCTCTCTCTCTCTCTCTTATCTCTCTTTCTCCGGCGCTTCTAGGCTTGAATATGCGCCTCTTCGTTTGCGCGAAATTCCTGGCCATTATGCGATACCGGAAGTCCCTCTGTTCTGCACGCGCCGGCATCGGCGCGCCGGGTAGCGGCGGAAAAAAAAGGGGAAGAGGGAAATTCGTTCGATTCGTTAGGCGCCGTTGGCTGCTCAAAGATAAAGGAACTTTTTAACGGTCTTGTTACGCCAAGTTTTGCGAGCCTTTTTGGATTGCCGGTATTGCCGAGCTTCCGGGGAGGCTTTTTCATATTTCGATCTTGCTTTTCTTTCTTATTTTTTTTTTTCTTGCTTTTCGGAGCGCTCCAACTCCGAGCTGTGCGGTTTCTTATTAGGGCCGCTTTATGGGCTAAAGTTTCTAGGGCGGAAATCGACTCTAAATAGCAAGGTTTTCATTCCGAGCCTAAAGTATATAAGCAAAAAAGTTTTGCCGGATGAAATGGCGACTATTGTCTTGGCGCAATCCGCTTTTTATTGCCCAACTTTCTTTCCTTGAGCAATTTCCATTAAGCGCCTAACCGGCCCATATTTTTAAACAAACAAGTAGGCTAAGCTATCTTTTATAATAAGGTTATACGGCAATTAATTACTTTTGCAAATGATTAGTTTACCTAATAAAAGTCACTTTCCGCATTTCGTTTATAATTAACAGCAGCGTCGCGCTGTACATTTCGCGTTGTCAACACTGGAATTCGAATCCGCGAGGCCGGGCGAACAGCGCCGCGTCAATACCGGTCCATTATTCACAGGTGACAAAACGCGCCGCATCGCGACCGCAAATCTCCACTCGGCGGCGGCATAATAGAATAACGTCCGGCCTCGGACAAAACTCCGGCTCGGAAAACACGCCCGGCCGCCGAGTCATAAAGCATTATAATCCCCGCGAGGGGCCAGGAGTGGAGATTCAGTAGCCGAGACTAATGCGCGGATCCAGCCGGCGACGACGACGTAGACGACGACGACGACGACGACGACGAGTGGATTCGTCGAGCGGCTCTGAAGGAGTCGGCCCGCGCGCCACTCGAGTTACTACCCTCCCGCGGCAGCTGGAATCCGTCTTCCCCTCCGGCCGCGCGTCCCGCTCCTGGGGGGAGTTCGCAGCGCGAGAGCTGCAGCCCGGGAAGCAAGAGGTGAATTATGGATTTCGAGGGCTTTGTTTTATTAGCTGGCTCTCTTCGGGGGGAGGGATTAGGTCGCGCTGTTTTACGACGAGCTTTTATTGAATTTTTAGGTGTGTTTATGGGCGCGCGCGGGTGATCGCGTTTTTTTTTTTTCTTTTTGCTTGAATTTTTGGACTAATTTTTCTTTCAGCTAAGTTTGAGGATTTATCTGGAATAAAGAAGCTTACGTTGCAGTATTCATCAGTTTATAATAAATTGAAGTTTAAATATAAATGTACCATTGGCTGTGCAGCTCTTTATCTTTTCAAATGAATTTCAGATATTGATTTAATTAAAAAATTAACGGAAATACTCAGGCATGAATAATTGAGAACTACATCCGCCTTAAATTTTATAGTCGATTCAACGATAACCCGTTCCCGACCAATAGCTCGTCCCCTCAAATTTATCGTACAGCATTCTAGAGCTTCTTACAGCTCTTCGCCGCAAATTGTAAACACCGCGTCTCAAAAGAGCGGCCGTCATCTTGAAACGAGCGATTTGAATTTTCAGCGCCCCGGCAGTGTGAAGCTCCCTTGCAGAGTGCGGCGTCGCGTCTCTCCCGCATATATACGAGGGACTCTCCTCGTCGCGGCGGCCTCGCGAGCTGATGGAAGTTGAAGAGGAGGGTAAAGCAGCGGTGCGGCTCCCTCCCTCCGAAGAAAGAGTAGGAGCGAGAGAGAGAGAGAGAGAGAGAGGGAGAATGAGAGCGTCGCGCGCGCAGCCTCGGAATTTCTGGCATGCTAAGTGCCCCCTTGATTTTACTCAATCACTCCCCGACTCCCAGAACAGAACTCTCAGCTGCCTCTCTCTCTCTCTCTCTCTCTTTTTGATCCGCAGCTCCCTCCGTTTACTCCTCGTTGCGCTGATTATTATCGCGATACGCCGACGTTCCGTTTGATTGAGATTCTCTTTCCTTTTTTATGGATTGCCGCCGGAATTGCAAGGGGGGAAATTCGCGCCGGCTGTGCATCTGTATGTTAATTTCGGGCGGAAGCATGCGATTGCAGCCGAGCTTTATCGGAGAAAACAATCTTATTTTCCGGCTTTGATTGGGTCTATCGGCGAAGGTATAAGGTATGTTAATACTGTCGGAGAGAGGCTGCTTTTAGAGCAGACTTGGTGTTATTATTCTGCGAGAGGTGTAACGTAGAATGGAATGGCAAAGCTTCTCTTTGAGATAGACGCTTTGAATGTAAGACCGTGTTTTTTTAGATACCACCACTTTACTGTCTTTAGAAACTCGTTTATTATTCACAAGCAGTAACTTTTTATTAAAGTCCTCGTTTAAGTAGGATCAACCGTTCTCTCGCTTTAATTACAGCGCAAGCTTAATAAATTGTTGTTCGTAAAATTTTCCCCTCAAAGCACGAATACAAAGCATCAAATTACTCCTTAATATTCCCACAATTACAGTAAATAAAACTCAGCCGGAGAGCCCCGGCAAAAGAAAGCAGCACAAAAGGCCGTCCCCGAGGAACAAAAGTTCCGCGTAAAGTGCCGGGAGACAGAGATTTTCGACGTTATCAGGGTGAGGCGGAACGCGGCGGGGAGCAGAAATTGCCCCGACGCAACTTAAAGCGGAAGAGCTGCGAGAGGCCGCTCTCCGTCCGAGCAATCGCATGGCCCGCCGACGTTACCGCCGACGCCGTTCCGACTTATTATTCCCCCCCCCCCCGCCCGTTCCGAGAAAGCCGCCGAGGTGTAATGCTCGCGTAATTACCTTTCGATGACTGCCGGCGTGCGCGAACGCCGCTCGTCGCGTCGTAAAGCCCGGCTGCTTCGCGTCGAAGTTACATTGTATTCCGGGCGCGATTGATGCCGCGGTCGGGGGAAAAATGTTTGCGGAGCTCGGGTTCGGAGCAGCGATGTTTCGCGGCGGAGGGCGAGCTTTGTTTAAGGGTGGCTGAAATTGTGATTTTAGTTTTGGTTGCGATTTATTTTTTTTTTCTTTTGAAATTTTTCGTCGAGCGAGGATGAAACGTTGTTGCTTAATTTATGGATCAAGAATGAATACTTTATTTTTTGTTAAATACACTTTTTTTTAGAAAATGCATCTATTAAATAAATAAATCAGAGTATATAAAATTTATCAGTTATCGTTTAAATTATTATTCATAAGTATTGAATCATTAAAAAAGCTGAAAGAGAGTGAGTTTTAAGATATTCTAATGCTATAATTAAACATAAGTTAATATCTGTTTTTTACCAGAATAAATATATTTCTTGTCTGAAAATATTGATTTAATTTACTTAGAGGATAAACTTAAAATAGCTCGTCGGCATGTAAAGTTGGTTCAATCCTTCAATATCTGACTTTATTTTAAATTATTTAAGAATGTTTATGAATTAATATCGCGTCCTAAAGTTGTTCTAATCGAAATGTAAATTCAACCATGCCTTTATTATATTTAGCCTTTAAGCACTAAAACATTTTATCTTCTAAATCTCATAAAAAACGAACTATCAAATCTTTTTAAAAACCTCCTAATGACGCAGCTGAAACAAAACAGTCGGCCCCGGCCGAGCGCAATCAGCCAATCCTCGGCGGTCTAATCCCGCGGGCGGCCGAGCTTCGTCATTCCCCGCCAGCCTACTTGCATAAGTCAGTGTCGAGCGAAGAAAGCGCGGCTCCGGGCCGCTCCATTGATACGGATATTCGGCGGGGGGCTCGTAATTCAGCGCTCGCGGGCCAATCAATCGGCGGAGCGGGGGGGGGGGGAGGGGGCATATTTGCGCGGTCGCGCGATTAAATTCGATTAGCCGCAATCAGCGAGGGAATCGAGCACGGCTAATGCGCAGCCGCTTAATTAATTACGCGCGTTAAATTGCGTGCGAGCTAAGCGTCGAAGCCTTTCTTAAATCATTAGGGACTGCAGGGACGGAGGGCGGGGGGGGGGGGGCGACAAAAACTTGGCGGCGCACGGACGGGGGAGAACGAGGGGACAGAGCAGAGATGTTATGCACGCGCGGCTGATTGCGCGGAATTAATTCGGCGCAGGGAGTTTGATGGAAACGGAATTCTATTGTTGGCGGTACTAATGCCGCTGTTTGAAGAACGGGATTAAGTTCGAGCTGCTCTGCGGGATTCGTCAAGCTCTGCTTTTAATTATTTTTTGCTTATTCGGAGATGTCGTCGAAGAGTTGAGCGATATTGTTCCGAGTTGACTGGAGAGCGAAAGACTGTTATAAATTTTGAAAGCTAATTTTATTTTTTAATTTATATTATTACATAATATCGACTTGAGGAGTTTTAAAGCAAAATGAGAGCGATGTAATTAAAAGATTTGCAGATAACGGAAGTAGAAGGCAATTAAATTGCATAAGAAAACACGATTTTGCATAAAAGAAATGAAGAAACTGTTGCCTAAAATAAAAATTCCTAAAAAGATCTAGCTAGTTAATAATAAATCTAGCTATTTAAAGCTTAAAAGATTTATCACTTATTTATTAAGCAGCCGTCGTAATATTCCGCAGTGAATCTCCATACATCAACCAGCTTAATACTTATGATTATACCGAACGAGCAGCTAAAATAACTCCACTTACGGAGAACAATCATCAATTTGCACTCGTCGGGACTGACTCGTAATGTCCCAATTAATCACCCGGCGGAGAACGGCTCTCACTTCCAGCGCGCAAAAGAAAAGCAGCTCCCGGGCTCCGTAATCCCCGGGAAACTTTCCGAAATAAGCTCGATTTTTCAACGCCTCCCGCGGCGGGCAAGGAGAGCTCCCCCTCGCGCGCGAACGAATACAAACGGTACGACGTGCCGCGCGGAGGACACTTAGCCCGATGATTTCGGCCCGCGGCAGGTGGAATAATCCCCGGGAAGTCGGGGGAGGCGATGTATTGCCGGCCGAGATTTACGAGGGCCCCTCCCGGAGAAAATCTCCGCGAGCTCCGACAGCATTAGGGCGTCCCTCGCCGGGAAATTTCCTGATTAACCGCGCCGCGATTTGCGGATCTGTTTTACCCGGAGTGGGACTAAGTGCGGAACCCATTCCGAGGCAGCTGCGCGAGAGTCACTACTTCCGATAACATCCCCCGGAGTAGATTCTGTAATCTCTGGCACGCCGCGCGCGCTGCGAGAGAGCCTCCTCCGCGCCCGAGATGAAGAGTTTATTGTTTGATGAGACTTGGGCAACTTCTAATTACTTCCATTGTTTTCCGCCGGCGGAGGCATGTAAATATTTATTTGCTTTGCGCAAGTTTCGGGGAAAGTCCGAAGTTTCGAATTCCTAATTAAACTTTATTAATTTATAAATTATCGAATCGTTCTTTTGAATCCGAGCGCTTATCTTGGTGTTTCTTATTTACTGAATGAAAAAATACTTACAATAATGAATTTTAATTCTGATCCAACGTCATTATGATGACTAACTTTATACACTACACATTTAATTATTTTCAATGTGACACTATTTATTATGCATTTTAATAGCCTGGTGTAGAGTGCTTTTCGTAAAAGATATATAAAAGAGTTATACATTGTTATTCAAATTATTATAAAGTTCTTTCGGCATTTGTACTAAAAAGTACGAGGCTTGTCGACAAAATTTGATTTTTCAAACCTTTAAGCCGTCTCTTTTGGAAAAAAAAAGATAAGTTCCGCAAGTTTTTCGGTAATCGAGTAATATTCAGAAAAGTATCAAAAGTATACAGTACCTTTTGGAACTGAAGAAAAACGTCGAGTAAAAAATTTCGAGATAATTCTCGCAGGAAAATCCAAAGATATACGGGCTATGTTTTCTCGCGATGTATGCGAATGTCAGGGGGAAAGGTCAAAACTTTTTTAAATAAAAGTTTCTTTTGTGGACAGGGCGCAAAACTTGCACTATAAACTACCTTCTATGCAGAATTTCAGAGAAAATCTCAAGTAACCTCAATTTTCAATTCTCAGTGCCAAATGTTCTTTGGCACTGAAGTTTCACTTCAAAGTGGATCTTTAACTTTCTTATATAAAGTCCAAAAATGAGTATTGTTTCTAAAAGGTATATAGCTTATATTAGTAAGCGAGAGCAATATAATTAAAACAAAATTTTCTTTTATCAACGAAAATTACTCCAAGTACGTCTTTCGCAGTCTATAAAGTAAAACGAACGAACTTCTCATCAAGCCGGTTGAAAAAGATTTAAGGTAAAAGAGATTTAAAACGGAGGAGATTTACGACGGTTAAACAATGCCCTAAAGTCCCAAGTAGAAAAAGCAAATGGTTTTACTTACTTAAAAGGCTCCGCCGACTTTATTTCCCAAAATCTCTTACTCGCTCTATAAAAGAGCCCGAATAATTATCAGAAAGCTGAAGCGAGAGCAGAATGCCCGAGACCCGCGGCGCTTCTTCCCCGAACTCCGGCAATAACGAAATATCTCGCGGCCTTCTGCTCGCAGCGCAAGCGGATTATCATCCGCGGTTTCAAAGCGAATTTCGAATCGAGCCCGGGGAATGCACTCGATAATTACGGGGGAATTGCGCAGTCAGTATCCTCGCCCCTCGTCCCCGTCCCCCGTCCCCGGAAGTAATGTCGCGCGCAGGCAGCCGCGCGTGCACGGGGCAGCTATAGTCTTACGGGTTCGCGCGCATCGATCGCGACGGTGGCCGGGCAGCGTGCCAGCCGCGCAGATGAAATTAACACCCCGAGCCCTCGAAATTACCATGCGAAAGAGGAGCCCGATTCGGGAGGGGAGGGGGGAGGGCCGGACTTGAAGGTGCTAACGGCCCCCGCCGTTCGCGCGCGCGCCCCGAGGATTAAAGTACTTTTCGGGAGCTGCGAGCCGCGGATGTTGTGTGCGTATACGTGCAAGTGGGAAAAATGAGCCGGGAGAGGCCGCGGGAGAGGCGCGAGGCGGACAGAAGGAAATGTTTTGGCTTGTAGCTTGCTTGATAAATGTGGCCCGGAGAGTTTTCAACAATGTGGAGAATGTTAGAATGTGTTTTATTGCGGGTAGGAGAGAGAGAGAGAGAGAGAGAGAGAGCTAGGAAATTTCTGAAAACGCACGCGGAATATTAGGTATATATAGCGGCGTTATTTAATTGCAAAATTTTCCCGGGCTCGGCCGCGTTTACATGAATTTGTGCAAAAAGCATTACTGAATAAAGCCTTCAATAAGAATTTGTACCTTGGGAACGTTACAAGTCCCGTCTACCACTACACGAAAGTCGATTACGAACGGCTTATCCCAGAATCGTTAAATATGCTCCAGACCCTTTTAGAGCAAAGTAGACCCTGACTTCGAATAGAATTAGACCTCGAGTATAATACGCCTTAGAGGCTGCAATTCGAATCTTTGCGGTAACTATGAAACTCATTTACCCGGCTGCTATTGAATAAAAGTTAATGTCGCTAAATTTTGTACTCTCCTGCGCTCCGCGGTTAAATCCGCCGCAGCTGCTGTTTCACGAAGTAAATAATTTCTATAGAATTTCATATTTGCTCTCAAGAGACGGCGAAATTCACCATCGCCCTCGCCGAGCCAAAAATAATCCATCTTCAGCAGCGCGGCGGCATTATTAACCGCGAAACCGAACGCCGCAGAGGAGAGGCGAATTAAAGCGGATCGGCGACGGGGAGGCAGGATCCCGGGGTCGTCCACGTACGCGGAGCGGCCGGCGTGTACCTGACACGCAATAACTGCCGCAAGAGCGAGTCCGTATTCATGACGCGCGCTCTCGAAAAAAGGAGGAGCGCGCGCTCGGTGGAAAAGGAGCAGCGGTGGCAAAGGAGGCAGACAGGCGCAAGAAGCTGCGCCGGGGGAGGAGCACGGGGCGGGAGGAGGGGGAGGGGAGGAGGTAGGAGGAGAGACATCGCCCGCGGCGCGGAAAAGGCAAGGAGCACGGAGAAAAGGACGTTTCAGCGGCGGCGGCGGCAGCCAAGAATAGCGAGTCGGAGAAAAGGGGGATTTCGTTTTACATCGTCTTCCATTTGGGAATTAATTATTTCCAAGGACTCCGGAGAGAGAGCTCGGGCCGCTCTTTTTATCTTTTCTCGCCTCTCGCCTCTCGCCCGGCGAGTAAAAATAGTTTCCTCCTTATATACCGGGCCTGCCCCGGAAAAGTTCGCCGCGCGCAAAGTGGCCCCGGGCTATATAACCCACCGGAAATAGCTCGGATGGATAGATAAAGGAGCCCTTTTCCCTTTTTGTCCCTTAGAGTCCCGCGCCGCGCTTT
>JAWWEM010048679.1:34002-46563 GCA_035582935.1 Ormyrus thymus
CGATTGCCCCCCCCCCCCCCCCCCTCGGCTCTTCCTCCTCGCAGCCGGTTCATTCCGAGGCGTCGAATACATTCCGCTCCGCGGCGGCTGCTCCGCGCGCGAGCCGGCGAAAGCTCCTTTCTTTTATCGCAGTCATGCTTGATGGATTCTCTCCGAGGCGAGCGGGAGGAGCTGCCTGGAAGGGTGGAGTCGGCGGGAGAGGCTTATGAGATAAATTTTGGATAGCTCCGAGGGACGCCTTTTTCCACTTTCAGCAGGTGCAAGGCCTCGCGTCCTTTTATGGCCGCGCTCCGGGCTTTAATGGATAAAGCGACTGTTCGCTTAACTTCAATTTTCAATGCCGCTTCGAGAGTGTAAAAATCGAGCAAGATTTTCGGGAGTCCCTGGCTTCGCTGAACTTCGAGATAGACTGAAATAAAGCCGGCGTGCTTTACGGGCTGTCGAGGGAGGGGAAATATATTTTTAAATTCCCCGGCAGAAATTAAAATGTTAATTTTTAGAAGGTGCTTGAAGAAAGCCGTCCAGCTTAAAACAAGGAACTACCGCGGCTACGGAGTATAATTTAATGTAAATAAGCATCATATACTTACGTCACGAGGTAGCCTTCGCAGGAGTCTTAAGCCGCGCTTGTTTAGATAAGAAGGAATGGAGAAAACTGCAGGGGTAAAAACTTATCTACAAAACAAGTTACTTCCAAGTCAGATTTATATAAAAGAAAGACCATTTTTTTTTATTACATTCGTTGTAAGTGCGTATGTCTACATGGTTCATGTAGTATTCCTTATCCGTTATATAATAATAGCCTTATCGTCGTAATCGAGTCTCGCGACTTGTTTCTGTACAAAGACAATAATAATAATTGCTCTCAGAGAGCGAGAGAGAGAGAGAGAGAGAGAGAGATAGAAAGGGAGAGAGAGAGAGAGACAGAATAAAAAGGAAGCCAATCGAAACTCGGCGCTCACTTCGATTACAATAATATCCGATATGTACCGTATAATGAATCATCGCATCGTCGTACATTCTTTCTACATCGTTGCTCGTCGCGCTACACAAATGCACTCGCGATACCTCTCTCTTAACAACTACACTCTCCTTCCGCACACCTCCGTGGCTTCCGTTTTTATACATAATCGTCGTCAGCGCTCGCCGATCCGGCGAGGGGGGGGGGGGGAGAGAAGAGCTGATCGAACCCGTCCGGGCCCCCTCGTGAGCGGCTCCTCGGAACTCTTCGCGAAACGCCGCGAGCGCGCCACCGATTAAATTCCGCGGATCGTTACTCCGGGCCGCGCCGCTGAATTGGCGAGCGCAGCCGAGCGCCGGCCAGTAGGTCGAGCGGCTCTTTTCCCTCTACAATACACATTACCGCCCGGCTTTTTAATCGTACGAAAAGAGTTTCTTTTTTGTTTTTTGTTCTGATATGGCCGCACTGTCTTGGACTCTGTGAAACGAGCGCGAGATCGTCGGCTCGTCGGTGGTGCATTGCTGGGGGGGGCTTGACTGTTTTTTATTGGAGATCGTTGCTCTGGGTTGGAGTAGAAAAGGAGAAGCTGGATTACAGTCCAAGGCAGCAGACGCTTTTAATCCTAAGCTTCGCAAAAAACCGTTTATAAGTGGACGTAGCTATTATAAATCTTTAAAAATTGGCTAAATTTCGCAAAACGCCCTCCGCTCTACTTTCCGTATACTTCGAGACGTCCCTCCGCTCGCGAGCCGCGCTGAAGGCGCCCTGCTCTCTGCCGACTTAGCCTTCGAATTTTAATGAATTCGGGCCGCGCGGCCGAGAGCCGAGCAAAAACAGATGTTTATAGGTGGCGAGCGGAGAACTCTTTGAATTCATGTCGGCGGTGCTTCCTCCGAGGCCTGGCTTGAAGGTGGGGCTGCTCGGAGAGCTCGACCGGCACTAGCACTCGTCTCGCGTTGAGGAGCTCGTGTGCAGAAGCGCCGCCACTCGGTCCACCGCTATGTCCCCGGAGCCGCACTGTAACACAAACGGAGAAGGTGCTGCGTTACGATCTCTCGTTCTGCTGAGAAATAATTTCATATATATAAAGATTAAGCGCAAAGTATCGTGACGAGAAAATTTATCCCGACGTGGGAAGCACCCCTGTATTGCTTTGCCCCGAAGAGACCCCCCAGCAAACAATGAGCTCGAAAAGGCCCGAGGCCGGCAAAAAAGGAAGTTTTCGGTTCCCGGGTAATACTTGGCAATTTGCAGCCCCCGGGTCATAACGATCGTAACGACCCGTGGCTCTCGCATTCACGCGCAGCGGGATCAAAGAAAGAGGAACGAGCGCGGAAACTCCGAGGGGGGGCGCCGGGCTAGAATCCCTCCGCGCGCGACGAGATAAAACAGATAAATAAGAGCGTAATTTCGCTCGCCGCCAGGCGGGGGGGTCGGTCCCTCCCCCGTCCCCCTGCCCTCCGATGTATATATATATATATATATGCGCTTTTATTTTTCAGTCGCGAGGCGCAATGCGGCAAATCAAGCTGCCCCCCGCCGCCGCGATAGCCCGAGTCTCGGTTCAAGATTGTGTTATTAGGGCCGGCCGAGCGAAACGCGAATAATGGACGAGTGCGAGAGAGAGAGAGAAAGAGAGAGCCAATTAGCCGGGCTGGGCTAATGCCTTCGCCGGCTAGAGAGGCACTTTTTGGGTTATTGAGTGTGAAATTGCCGGGTAAATAAGTTCTTATTTCTCGGCCGGAGTAAAAGTTCATTCTCCGGTTCTTTCCGTGGCCGGGGAGAACAAGCGGGCCAAAAAGCTCGGGCTCGATTGAGCGACAATCTATCGGCTTGAATAGCTAATGAGTGCTCTGCCCGTACGGCAGCTCTCGCATTTATTAACTGGAAAATGTACGCTAACTTCTTCGTATTGAATATACACGAGAATGAGCCAGCAAATTTTCACCCTAGGTATTTATCATATTAAAGGCCGAATTGCATTCGGTGTTTTTGCGGGTATTCGCGCTGGAGCTCAATTTAATTCTTTTCCCTCCGCGGAGAATACCCCCGGTAACCGATGTTTCCCTTGAGAAAAACTTGTAAAATGAACATTTCGCGCTGAGCGAACCAAACGCACATAATTTGCGGACGAAATTGCCTCTTCCTCGGGATGATGCGCGCGTAAAAGGTCTGACCGCACCCGAAATTTTCCACTTGCTAACGGAACAAAACGAGCGCGCAACTGAAATGAAGAATCTTTTACAAGCCCTCTGACCCTTAATAAGGATCTTCTTTACCTTCTCGGCTCTCTTTCAGAGAAACTGACTAATCCCTGATCTCTCCTACAACCCGTACTCGCACTGCGCCCGTAATCATATCCCAAGCTCGACGGAAAGCGCGCACTTCCCAGCCACTCGGCCTTTGTCCATCCCGACGCCGTTCCCCTTTAATACCTCTGTAGCGCATTGAAATGAATGTATACGAGAGGGAGAGACGCGGCGGCGGCAGGTAGGAAAAGCGCGCGGCTTTTTCCCTCGGACGGTCGAGCGGCCGGTCGGTGCTTCGGCGCGCGCGGGGGGCGCATTTCGCGCGTCGAAAGCGCGCCGCCGCTGATTTCCCAGCGGGTATATCGCCGGTCCGTCTATAAATTCCTAGCCCCCCCCCCCCCAGTCTCGCCATTAGGCTCGCGGGAGAAAATTCGGAGCCGCGCGCGCAAAATGCGCAATTTGGGTAATTTATGCCGTTCGGGTTATCGGTCAGCGGCTCGGGCAGCAACAGGTGGGGTGGCGTTTTGTGCAAAATTGTCCTTTGACAGATTTTCCTTCGCGGCCGACGAAAAATGCGCCGCTCTCTTGTTTTTTTTTTTTTCTTCCGGCTCCGGCCGTGCTTTTGTCGCTCGCTTCTCTCGGCTGGAGCTTCGCGACGCGGCTTCAGCGAATTGCAAGTGTATTTCGGGTATTAGCATCGGGAGTAAAGAGCTTATGAGATTCGAGCGAAGTGCTGTATTCTTTGGTAAATTAAACGATGCCATTTTAGAGGAGAGCGTTCGCCTTTTATATATTGCCGGAGCTCAAAGAGGATTTCACTGTTTTTGCTTAAAAATTTCGCGACGCTCTTGAAAGAAGAAGGCCGCTTTGTGTTTTGCATGTATCAAGCGGATAAAATTTCGTTAAATGCTTTCGAAAGATTATCAAGGTAATTCCGCGAAAAGCCCGCGTGACGAATAAGTCCTCGTCGAGCAGCAAACGGACGCTGTTCCGTCGAAGCTCAAAGTTAACTGGTCCGCGCGGAAAAAGCAGAAGAACAACAGATACATCTATTTTAATCAAAAATACACGAAAAAGAGGAAAAAAATGTTCTCGCCGCTTTCGCCCGAGCAGACTCCCGTCCTGCCTTTCCTCCCCCCCCCCGGCAGGTGCGCGGCGCGCGTCGCTGCCGCCTCTAATTAGAATTCCCTCCCCGCTCTTCGGCTCTCCGGCTCCGCCGCCGAGCGACGATCGGAAAACATTCCGCGACGAGCGGGGGAGAATCGGCCGCCGGCCAGAGCCGCCTCGGGGGCGAGCGCCATAACGACAGCTAGAATTCTGAGCGATTCGACGGAGAGGAGTGTCGCGGCGTTATACGCGACCGCCGAGAACAATGAACTCCCGCTCGTTTGTTCGCTTCGCGCGCGCGCAAGAGAGAGGGAGAGAGATAACGCCTTCCCAGGACGCTTCCGAGCTGCTGGAATGAAATATTTCGACGGTTACTTTTTGCCGGGACTTTTATTATTGTCGAATTGTAATTAAAGAGTTCTGTTCTCGAAATGCCGCTCGGATGTGCCGCGAATTAAAGTCGTTTAATTAAAACCTTGTAACTCGCCGACGTACCTGTCGGCGGTAAGCTGCTTTTCAGGGAAATTGCTACTGCTGAACAATGAGTGCGCCGCGTTTTGAAAAATCGAAATTCGCTCTAGCGGATATTTCCAGCGCGATCGCATCTCGTCCGGAGTCATCGATGGTTTCGCGGGGAGTTTGAAGATGAAGCTTCCGCGTCAGGCGCATTTCGCGTTTCACGTCCCGGCGGCACGTCTGCGATATGCGGCGCGTCAATCATAGCAGCTTATTGCGGTCGCTCAGTGCGCGGGCAGGTACGGCTTAAGACGGTGAGTGTATTGCACGAGTAAGGTGGGATGATAATTAGAAAGGTGAAATGGTGTATTTTATGTTTCAGGTCAGGATCGGGCAAGATCACTGTCGTCTTTCTGTACGATGGGTGCGGACGACACTTATTTTGTGGAAGATTGCTTTTTCCTTCGCGAGTGATAGAGTTTTCATTATTCTAAGCAAAATTTGATCAGAAATAGTAAAAGAGTGATGTGTATAGAGCTGAAAAGAGCTACATTCTTTTGACGATAATTTTATGTATTTCAAGCCGACGCTGGGCATATTTCAAGTTAATAAATGGGTTAAATTTTAAGTAAAAGGTATGAAAATTCTAATAAAAATGTTGGGTTTGGGGAGAAATTGTTTTGTAAGAGGCAATTATTGTAGCGTTTATAAACAGGTGCGAGATGTGCAATCAGATATATGTAACTCTAATTATGCAAATGCAAGGAAACTTCAGACATGAATTTTCCTTATCTACGGAATCTAAGTTTGGTAATCTAATCTAACTTCTGAATTACTGTTTCGCATAACTGTAGAGTATAATATTTGTGTTAAATATACTCAAAATACAATCCGTAATTTGGTTAATGTTTTCATTTGTATTATCATTAATTATCATTAATTATTAGTTTTTAGATAACTATAAACGTTAATAAAACTGTGATACATTAATTAACAACATTTGACATTAAATACTGTCGATAAACTGTTGTTAGACAGCTTTTAGCGCAAGATATACGTCATTGTCACTCACGAAAACAAAACGAATCGTTTAAAAAAATATTCAAAATTAGTAATAGAAATGAATGATATTTTCACATTCAATCATTTCCGAATCATAATTAAAACTCTAAAATAAAGCACCAACTTGTAATACTTTTTATTGTTCTCCCCCAATCCCTTGCTAAGAAGCATTAAAACTTCTAATTCCCGCCGACCTCATAAAACAAATTAAAAATAAAACACTCGGCTCCTTAAAAAATATTTAGAGAGCAAAGTTCCGAGCCTCCTTCGACTCGGCAAGGCGAACAATTATCCAACCCCCCCCCCCCCCCCGGAAAGTTCTCATTGAAAAGCAGAGCTCGACTCGTGCTCCTACTATAAATGACAATAATATATATGTATCGAGAGCGCGGGCAAGTTTGATATATTTTCAGCGCGCGCGCCCCTCGCCAGTAGAGATATCGCGATTAGTTTGCATGACACGCGGGAATATGAACTTCGTGCGGTTCTCCCCCGCGGAAAGTTATCCCGAATCATAGACTCGCTTCCTCTCTCTCTCTCTCTCTCTCTCTCCGAGGAGAAGATGGAGTTGGAGCTCTCCCTCGCTCATTGTGCGGAGCGGAGTCTTGAGTACGACCGCGGAATTCGATTGCCGGTTCTTTCCTGCGCCTTGCGCTTGCTGTTTTTCGAGACCGGGGGAGCTGATTGAGACTCGAGATTTAATTAGCTGATTTTCTGCTAAGACTTGGGAAAGGGAGTCGGTTCTTTGCTCGAGCGTACGTGAATTTTTTTATTCCGACGGAAGGGCACGTATGCGGAAATTGCAGTATAAATGTTTGAGCTTTCATCCCTTCGCTGATTTCGAAGTTGGTGAAAATAATTAAGAGGGAGGGATCTGTTAGGAATTTACTAAATTTCTAAATTCACACAACTGTATTTAGTGGGTAATGAAGTAGGCAAAGTTCCGGCTTCACCCAGTAATAAATGGAACCCACTTTTTGCAAGACTGCTTTACTCCCAGGCGAGGAAACTCCTGAAATACGCTTTCAAGACTGATCGCAAGCCCCGAGAAATTTTCGTCTCCCTCGGCCTTTTTTCCGATCGAAAAATAAAGGAATCGGAAATTTAATTATCCGCGTTCCAATGATAAATCCTTGAGAAAAAAAGGGAAGGAGGGAGGCGGTGGGTGATTAATTAACAGGAGATGATTTATCAAGCCGGCCAGGTGTGACGCGTCGTCCGGCTTCGAGCGTTCCGGGCCATTGATTGATATCGGCGACTGCAGGCGGACGCCTTAATAGAATTGGCCGCTTCTCCGGGGCCGGGACTCCGCAATCCCGCTAATCCATCTGGACTACGTGACGAAGAGTGACCCGAGCCTTTCCGGACGATTATTCGGACTTACGGGGGATTAGCGCCGATATTTGCATTTCCCGTTAAATGCCCCGTCCCATCCGTCCCCCCTCGGCGAACGAGTTGATGGTTCGGCGCGAGGGATATGACGGTGTAGGCGACGGCTCGGGATTCTGCGGGAAGTTATAAAGCTGACGGGCGGTTTGTGCTCTGCGGAGTGGTGTAGGAATGGGTTGAGGTTGATGGTTCCGCGGCGGTCTTGGAACAGCGAAGTTTTGCTTTTTATTTTTCTTGAATGACTTTTCTACCAGTAAGTGTACTGAACACGAGTGATTAGCGACGCTGCACTCGATAGTTTCTGTTACGTTCCCGAAGATTAAAGATAAGAGTTTTTGTTTATCTGCGTTGATTAAACGAATTTTAATTACTTATCTGTGGATTATTAGTGAGCAAAATAATGCTTATAAATTTACTCAGGATTTTCCATGTGATCTATTCAGTTATTTGAATTTTTTGTAACAAAATAAATATTTCTTACAAATAATTTCTACTACTTTGCATATGCACTAACTTCTTACGCGTTTTTCATTGTTAATATAGCTTCGGAATGCAAGAGCACTTATTAATTGTATAAAATGCCATTTTAATACCTATCTCTTACTTCTTTTTAATTGTTCTTGGTTTATGTGGTTAAGACTTCTTATCTATAATCTCTGAGAATTAAATTTTCTTTCGTTTTCTATCTTATCAAGTGCGGGTAATTTTTAAAATGGAATTGAAGCAATAAAATTGGAAATATATCCCGGAAACTTTAAAACAAAAAACAATTACAAGGAATTTGTTAGATAAAGGTTTTCGTCAAGAAAAGTCAGATATTTATAAAATCATAATATATATTTATAAAAATAATACAAATGGCAATAGTCTTATGTCAATAGATTATATAAAAAAAGAAGAGTCCTCCCTTGGATTAAATCGACCAGCAACGGAGACCTCTTCTATGTCCACCGTTTTCTATATCACGCAGTAAATTTTATTCCTTTTTTTCGTTTGCTTTGAAATAATAAAAATCAATATAAAAATATTAAGTATCAACATAATAAAATTTCTTCAAGAAACCAATGAGTGTTTCAAGTCTTTAAATTTCTCTTATAAAGTTATACTTAACTCTGATTTCTCACAATTCACATAAATAAACAATTATAAAAATATATTTAAATGATATAAAATCATATCTTTCACCAATATGATACAATCGATTCTAATTATAACAAATTTAAAATAAAATATTGCGTACTAAAATAAAATCAATTAAAATTCTATTTACATTAAGCAAATTGGTCCTTTTAAGTCTTTCGCCTTCGCAACTGCAGACAAATTTTCTCCTCCGTACGAAAGTTGCGGACAAATTTCTACGTCATCTTCAACACTGTTTGCACCTGCTTTCAAAAGCCATCTTTTATGAAGGTCCAAGATGTCGCTCCTCGCCGTGGAAGGGCAGTCGATTTTAGCGGAATCGGCGTTTTTAAGGCCGCTAAATTCGTCTTCTCTTACAACCTCCCAAACTGCCATATTCTGCGCATACTTAAATACGTCAAACACGAATTTCTCAATTTTTATGCCGTTCGACGTGGCTGGCTTGTGCTTGACGCCCTTCTCGTCGACGTACGGGATTTTCTTCTTAGCGACGTGCAGGTCTAATTCATTGTTGTGCTCGTCCGCCAATCTTTGTAAAAATTCAACGGTGAAGTAGTGGTTGCAAATGTTTCCCGCGTTAAAAACCAAATTGCCGCTGGCGTCTGTAAGCTGAGCGGCTTTCGTCGAAATTTCGCTATATTCCACGACAGAATATAAATCATCGACTTTACATAAGACCCCGACGGGCTCGTCCGCCGATCGTTTTTTGACTACTTTCACTCCGCAGTCGGCGGAGCGCGACAGGCAATATCCCAGGAATACGGGATCGGCTATTTTGATTAAAACGTTGTCCACGGAGAAGGCGTGAACGCTGTTTATTCCGCGAATTTTCATGTCGTCCAATATTCCCTCGGTTTTCAGAGCGTTGTACAGTCCTCCGTTGCCGTCCGGGGCCCTTGAAATTTTGTGCTTCTCGTCGAGGATAATTTTCCCGTCCAGCGTGAAGCAGGGTAACGTGTTTTGCTTGAAAGCTACGATGTTCTGCTTCTTCAAGCCGAAGTAATCGTTTTGTTCGAAGTACGAGACGGTCGATTCGTGAGTCGCGTCACTCGTCATGATGTACAAAGTTACATCTTTGCTTTCCCCGAAAGCTTGTTTCGCCAGGTTTTGCAGCTTTTTAATCTTCAGCGCTTGCAAGTGGAACAGCGTTCTCTGGGAGGGCAGATTTATGTTGTACATGCCTTTGGGGTAATCGACTCCTAGGCGCGTTCCCTGGCCGCCTGCCATCAGGACGACTGCCGTTCTGCCTTTGGCGATTTCTTCCAGTCCCAGCCTGTCGTAAGAATCTAATTTTTCCAAGGTCGACGACTGAATGGATTCGATTACGTTGGAAGGCAGGGGCTTGATTTTCTCGTCGGACAGTTTCTGCTTGTTTTTGTTCGACGATACGGCCCGATGGAAGTAGTCGACGACTTCCCAGATATTCAAATTTTTTATATCCTTTGCCAGGAGCTGCCTCTCTTCCTCGTTGAGCTCATCCCAAAACTGAAGTAAATGCTCTTGATTATACTTCTCTAGGGCAGACTTTAATTCCGAAACTGACATTTTGGATTATTCGGAATTTATTTATAATTTGTTAATTGGAATTGGTTCCAGTCATTCATTCAAAGCCTCGTTGTAGGTCAATCGCCTAATTATTTTCTGCAACCTAAAAGCAAAATTAAATACTTGATCATTGCTTAATAAGTAAATCTACGAGAGAAAGTGCATGAAAGGTAATATTCAAAATCAAATGAAAGTTACTAGCTTTCATTGATTTAGAAAGTCGAAATAGGCCAAAAAGTTTTAATTTGCTTGCCACATCTCATAGATTTTATATCTTTATGATTTTTTATTAAAAAAACTATTTCTCGCGCTATGAGTCTTGATCCAATAATAAATTGAATAGCGTTCAATTATTTAATAAAAATAGCTAATGAATTATTGCATAAAAGTAGCGACGTACTCGGAAAGATTGCAAATGTAAACAGACTAACAAATGATACATTAATCAGAAAACAAATTTAAATGCGCAAACTTTTCGCTTTCCAGTTATTTATTTGAATAAATGTCATTTAAATAAATTATAAAACATAAATATTAATCAAAAGGCTTGTTTGTTTAAAAAACGATTATCAAAGTTATCAATTTGCATGTATTTAAAATTACACGTTACATTTTAATTTTAAAATTCATTATCGCGCGAAAACATAAAAAATAACCTAAAATTCGATTTATAGAAATATCATACTTAGAAAAGCTCGTAGGAATTGTCATGTAATTTTCCATGGTTTGTATAAGCAGGAAGAAGGCGATAAATATAGTACTATCACACTGTTCTTGAAAAACGTAAAAATAAAATTTGAGTGTAATTTTCCGCCGGTGATATGCTATTTATTGAATCTGGCAACTTATAGTCCCTAAATACACACCGAGCATCAGCTGATTTCGACACGACATTCCGACCCACAACAAAAACTGCATCCCGACTAAAACAACAAGCAAACTTTCCACTACCCATGGCAAACAAAAAAACCCGGCTTGACAAAAAAAAGCAGTGAAAGGCGCAAGCTTATATACGTGGCAAAAACAAGCGCGGCAAAAGCAAGAAGCAAGACTGCAATTCGAGATTAATCACTCACCGATCGAGAGGAGGCTCCGACGCACACGACGCTCCTCGAGCAAACAGTGGACTGGCAGACCGAATTAACAAGTGATAAAGCCGCCCGACGTATCGGCGCCGCTGTTTACTGCCTGGCGAGCCGTCGGGTACTGGCACACCTGCTGTGTGCCAAGATGGCGGCCGCCGCGACAAGAGCGCTCCGCTCTTATCATCCTTCTCTCTCGCTCCGCCACGTGCACCGCGCCGCTGTCAAAGGAGGTTAGTTCGACTCGCGGCCGCGCGCTCTTTGCGCATGTGTTGGGGGGGCTCCGGCTCGCGCGAAGAGAAAGGGCAAGAACACTCTTCGTCGGTGAAAGGGTATTATATGCGGCCGTGCAGTGAAAGTATAAAAGTTCGAGGTGGGCCGGCGCGCGAGATGTCGATGATTGTTCGCGGGGAGAACCTGAATGCTCAAGGAAATCTGGTTGAAACTTCTGCGCTGTACGTTCCTCGAGGATTCTTCGCGCTTATAAGTTTATTTTACGCTTTTCGCTGCTGCTCAAGGACTATTGTCGTGCGAGAGGCAGAAATGTTCTTCCCGGTGCCTTTGAAGATTCACAACTAAATAACCGAAATTAAATACATTGATATTAATTAATATTGCCTTGGTTAACAATAAATAATGAGTGAAAAGCTCCTCTACGGTTTTTAAGCTTTTTTCACCTTAACGCGCGAGTTATTCGCTTTAATAATTACAATTTATGTTGCGAGCTCGTTTTATTCTTCCTTTCTTGCCGGTTAAATCCGTTCTAGGCGAATGACAATTGCGCCGCACAGAATCCTGCTGGATTTAGCCAGCGACTGAAACGGGGAGTTCCAGTCGCCGCTGGAACAACGGGTCACTCTAGTTTATTCAATATGTAGTTGATATGCGAGAGAGAGAGAGAGAAAGAGAGAGAGAGAGAGTCGCGGGGAAGCATTGAATAGAGTTGCCGGGCATTGTTAAAGTCAAATATCTCGGCGAGCTGTACTGCTTCGCCGAGCATTGTTATTTATGTTACTCGCACTTTCGGACTGTTTAGAAACCCCCTCCAACTGTCGTGAAATTAAACAAACTGCAGCAGGTGATCCGGGGATTTTACTATTGACAGTTTGATGGTCAAAGTTGCGTAAAAGCCTTTTATGAAGATCGAAGTTGTTGCCTAAGTGGCTTTGATGCTTCGAGGGGGAGTGCTCATTTTTATCGAGATTTACGTTTGACGTTCTTGAATAAAAATGATTAAAGGTATCGTGTAGCGGAGATCTATTTATCTGTGTATTCAGAAAGTTTCGAAGGAGCTTATTTGTCTTTTGCGTGATTCATTTCATTCGGTAAATATGTTTGCCGAACAATGGCGAAGATCTCGCAATGCTGTAAAAGTATTATCCCACCCTAACGATAACAAATCGAATCATTTATTACAAGAAAGGACTATTCCTCGAGTAAAGTGACGAATTTAGTTAAGAATGATTAAGAGCGAAAATATCAATCGGTTTTACCACACTGAGAGAAGAAATATAGTAAAAATTACAAATAATCTTGTAAAAATTGCCATACTGGCTAGTAAAGCCACCAC
>JAWWEM010048760.1:0-12134 GCA_035582935.1 Ormyrus thymus
TAATACAAACGAGATAATAATGGAACAATAAATTAGCTAGGAGGAAGCTAACTGTCAATGAATTGGCAGCGGTTTTTACTTTTTCAAGCTGATTTTTTACATGAATATTGAGTCTTAATTTATCATCTAGATGAATACCTAGGTACTTAACTATTCTTTTGTGAGGAATATTGACATTGCTATCAGCATCATATATGTTAACTCTTTTCCAGTTTTTGTTTGCAATTTTTTAAAGCATCTGTGAATAGTATCGTTTCGCATTTATTAACGTTTATTTGAAATAAGAAGAAGCTGAAACCTTACCAACTAGTTCACCGATGTTATTATATAGGATTGATATAAATTGTCCTGATATGTTAATGAAGGAAATATTACAAAAACGTTATTTACTCTTAAACAAATTAAATAATAATCAACTCTATCCAAGTCAAATTCACTTTTTAGGTAGTCTTCTTAATTTTGAAAGCATTTTTTTTATATTTATTGATGTTCGCGAACTATTTTTATGGGTTATGTGATCGTTGCAACGACAACGGTATCAGCTGTAAGCTTCGCGCAGCGCCGTGGTGGCACTTACTATCAATTAAAAATTAAAAAATATATTAAAATTACCATAGCTTTAGTAAAAGTTGTCACTTTTTGAAGTAATATATGAACATTATTTTAGGATTATTTATTATAATTTAATTTTTACTAACGTTCTATTGTAATTTTATATATATATATATATATATATATAATCTCGTACTTTTTTCTTAAATTTCAGTAAAATTTAAATTAATTGTAGTAGTTTTTTGAGCTTTTTCAGTCTGTGATGCAATTGAACGACGATTATGGTAATTTTATCTATAAAATTTCTCTCCGTGTAAAGTGCAATATTCTGCTTACTCCAGTTACCCAAAAGAATTCAGGATTCGATCAGCCGGGTGTAAAATCCGAAGGAAAGGACTCAAGTCCATTTCACTTATTAGACGAACAAAGAAAGAGCTCGATAGGCGCCGATATCCTATCTGGCTGCAAGCGATGGAAATGTGATTGTAGTCTACATCGCGGCTGCATAAATCAGCGACGATCGGATTCGAGAAATTTTGCATTGGGCAATCTCTCGGCTGGACTTTCGATGTGTGGAGTTGCCACTATAATGTCCTTCGACGATCGTAGCGCGCTTTAGCCTTGTGATTTGTGCGTGTAAGCGCTGGATTTTTATAATTCGCCCGCTTTGCATTCAATGCTTTTGCTATGAAAAAATGCCGTTCTTTTGAAATTATGCGAGAGCTTAGATCAGAGGAAATTTTAAAAATAAAAATTTTACTAATAAATAGCAGCGGTAAATAATTTATGGTTAAAGGATTGCAGGCTTTATTTTCTACTTTCTATAGGGCAATAATAATCCGATTGATGCAGCTTTAAAATCGTAAAAGCTGTAATTATAGATGTTCACTCCAAGCTAAAAATAAAGTTAAACAAAATCACCCGTATATGTGTATAGGCGAAAGTAGAAGTGAAGAAAGTACTGTCAGGATAAAAAAACAGATTAATCGTAAATTAGATTTCTAATAATTAAAAGCTTTTTAGCAATTAATGATTTACCGTACGTGCCAATGTAAAATAGACTTATTTTATGATATTGCAGTTCACTCTTAATTACATAAAATGTTTTTAAATTTCTTAACAATTTATTATGGACGTATGTATTAGGTCTGATGCACGCATGGCAGATGATTGTTGCAATGAATTTTTTACAACCAGGAAGTGGATCTGAAATAGAACACGATCAATGGTAATGAGATGTTCCGTGTTGCATTTCCGAACGGTCGACTCTTTGCGTAATATCAGTGCCAGCGACATACAGATAAAATATAACATAAGTTTTCAAAATGATCGAACACTTTTTGAAACTTTTGGTAATATCTACACTGTAATTACCATACTGTCATGTGAAGCGACCACAGGCTTCCTAAACCAAAAGAATGACTATATTTTGTATGTACCAAACGAACAATATAGTAAAATTTCTTACAAAGTATAGTAATTTGTTTGATTTTGGAACTCTCTGGTGACTTTACTAGACAGTATGATAATTTTTTGCAATTTTTACTACATCTCTTCTCTCAGTGTACTTATATTTTATTTAATTATTATATGCATAAATGTGTAAGCTTATAACGCAACTTAAATCAATCTATTTTGTCGTCGCCCCCATCCCCGAATAACGTCGGCTTTAACTAAAATCTCACTTTAGCAGAAGTAAACTAATAACTCGCATCCGATTTTCCTTTCTAATTACCTTGGCCGAAGTGAAAAGCCGGAAGCCTCCTCTCTAAAAACAAAACAATACATGCTCAGACACTTTCCTCCCGTGAAGTACACTTCGCTCGGGATTTTATCGCCTCGTAAATCCTCCTCTAAGGATTCGTTCGACCCGAAACTCAAAACAGACGGATTCCGTTTCAATTAGGACTGGGGTTCGGCTATTTTTAGCCGCGTTTCCGCGAAAATTTTGCTCGCTCGAGAATTAAGCTCGAAAATTCATGGGTTCGACGCTTTTGCAGACTCTGAACTTCATCGGAACGCATAGTCGCATCGCTGCCTCGACTAGAACAGTATTAGAAACGGTGTTGCTTTTGTCTACGACAATTTCTATACGTTCTGTACTGTTAGATTTTAACCATTTTTACAAATGCAAGCGAGTTTCTGCTTTTAGTCCACTTATAAATATAAATGTTTCGATAGAAAGAATGATTTTCTAAATAAATAATTTGAGAAAATATAATTTTTCAAAAATAAATTTCATTTCTTATCAAATGTAAAATAATATTTTTATTATCGATTATAAATTAAAGTTAAAACTCCCGATTTACAATTTTTTACGCTACTTCAGTGCCTAAAAAGTCTGCTCGAAAACGTATGCAAATGTAATTGCAGGTGCGATTTTCGAGACTTCGGTTTGAATTTGAGTTGTAATTGTTCTCACTTAAAAAAATTATGACCTCTCGAGCGAAGGCAAACTATTCGTGATTTGAATGGCTGCCTCTGATCACGTGTCCATTATAGGAGTTTTGTGAGTTTACTCGCAGAAGCAGTGCGCAGTAAATGAGGCGAGTTGGTTTTGCGCATATTTAACTCTAGACATTATTTTATGACATTAGAATTTATGCGAAAACTATTAAGCAATAAAATTATTTTATTAAATACCTTTAACATTTTGTAATAGACATTTCATCAAAGTATTGCTATAACTAGAAACATACAAGTGACGCACAGCGCGCTTAACAAAATGCTTCAAATGCTTTTGCTAAGAGATACACTTTAGAGAAGTATTTTCCTGAAATAAAGTGAAAATTTTCTCAAAATTGTCCCACTCAAAATTCCTGCCGCGATTTTATGCTCCAACAATCTGAAATAAGTCCGTCAAAACGAGAAAAGGAACGAAAGAGGAAAGGAACGTACAGACCGGCCGGTACGATAAGGCCAAAAGCGCAACAAAACCGGTAATCGAAGATACGCCGGCTCGATATTGCGCAACGCGCCATCACAACAATGCACGTTACCGCTTCGAAAAACGTTACGAGATTTAAATTGGTTGCCGTCTGTTTAAAGCGTGTGGGACGAATAGAAACGAATGAGGCCTATAGGAATTGTTTTTTCTAAGCCATGCAGTCAATGCGGAGATTGAGCAAGACGTCCCTTTGCTCTAATAAGTGCATGTCTATGTAATTTAATACGTAATAATATTTCATAAAAAAAAATAGTAAATGTTGCAAGTACTTTGAAAATTAATGTATTTTTAGAATTCAAATTTATATATTTATATATAAATAAGTAAATACTAAAGTAATGCTTTTCATGTTAATACAATTAAATATATATTAATATACTTCCCATTAATAGATTTATTTACTGTGCATAAATTAAAGGTAAGTCTGCAGTTCTTTCTGTGTAATGGATCGTTGCAATCGTTGATCTGATTTTATCGAGAAGTCGCCGGAAACCGCAAGGTAAATTAAACAGAAAGAGAAATAAAATAAAAGCAACCTTTCATCGCTATTTCTGTTTGAGCAGTATAATTATATCTAAAAAGTCATTTGCTCCAGATTTCTAAAGTGCAAGAACAGAAAACAATGGAAGTGCCGAGTAAAAGGGGAATAAATATTGAATTAATAATGCAATTTCACCAGTTTCGCGTAACAACAACTTTCAGTACAATTTCTCCACTTTTTGCTCGTAAAATTTGCCAATTTCCCCTTGATGCAACTCGTTACTTCACCCTCTTAACCTATACTAAACAACAGGCGCCAAAGTATTTAACCGTCTTAATTCCCACTTCGTCAAAACTTGAAAACAGTTTTTTTAAAGTCGAAAAACTTCTTTTCCTTTTTTCGGGTCAGTGTGACGAGCAGGCGGGAAAGCATTTTAGAAGGGTCATACTCAAATACTTAGCTATCTAACGGTGCATTTCTAGGTTGCCGGCTCGAAGAGAAAACTTTCGCACGGCATCAATGCTAAGGATTCAAAGACGAAATACTGTTCGTCTGGTGACAGAATTTACAAGTATTTTTGTTTAAAGGACTGAATAACGATCTTAGATGATGAGTTTGCATCTATATCTATGTCGCAGGACGTTAAGGCGCTTGAAAGCATCTTTCACTTGTAAGGAGAAGTCGAGGGAGAAGTTATTTATCCTTTATGAGTATGAACAAGAAAACTAGATCGTGGGAAGCGAGAAAGTATATTTATTTCTTTGTTTCTCGGTGAAACTTTTCTTTAGCGATTAGTATAATTTTACTTTTGGGAATGGGATGTTGATGAGCAAGATTTTAATCGTAATTACACCGTAGTAGATGTTTTCTATTTTTCAATTTCATCTTTCAAACGTTGCATTGTTTAGATTGAAAACTTAGTAAATTTGAGGAAAAAAAATAGTTTATTGATCTAGTCGCTTTCTAATCGCTTCATTAATTCGGTTTTAATAATACAGGTATATTCAGTAGGCACAAAAAACGCCCGCACAATTAATTCTTGATAAGGTTGTTTACAATTTTAAGAAAGAAATATTATTACCATAATTACTGCAATCAATGTAATTAAAAAAAAGAAATAAATAAACAAATAAAGGATTAGAAACCGAAAATATTTCCTTTTTTTTGAAGATACAGATATTTTTCACTTTTTAATTAAGTTAAATAATGATGATAAGCTGCTGGCCTTGTGTGTAACCAATTTAGACCAAAGATAAAAAATATATATGAATTATTTTACTTGCGTATGCACGATTTTTCATAACGTTTTAGACACAGTCACTAATTAGTAGCCACTTTAACGTTTGATTTAGAGCAGAATTCTTAGCTAGAAATAAGTTTACAATTAGGTAATAATTATGGCTTTTATCTAAATTATACAACTGAAAAAATTTTTAATAGAAAAATCTAAATAATAATCACAAAAATAAGTAAAAAATGATGATTCTGACTAAAGTAAAATTTGTTTTAAGGTTTAAATATAATGCACCTAAGCTCTACAAAGGTCGCTTAACAACTCAATCAAATTTATTTGCTAGATTATAGATACATTTTCTTTGATTTTGCTTATAGAAAATTTAAAGCAACTTTTACTGAGCACTTGATTGAATTGGACTAGTGATTTTTTTTCATGAGTCCTTTATTCTTAAAAGTTTCTATTGTTCATAATAAACCAGATCACAATAGTTTTTTTACACAAGACAAAGAATAAAAAAAACCCATTTATAAAAAGTTTCATGCTCTTAAAAGTAATGAAAAATTAACCCGCATTTTCATCCCGACTTCATCAGCAACAGCTAAAATAAATAAGTTCAGGCCAAAAGAAGCTTGTTAATTAAAAAAGAAGCCATTGAAAAAGAACGGATGCCCAATTGAAAGGCATTATCTTGGGGCGATCAATGGCGTTGCATAACCCGTAAAGGTTGGGATAGGTCGTCGCGAGAAAATATATATAGAAGATAGGCACGGGCGAGCGGCACAGCCTGTTTATGCCGGCAGTCAATGACCCAAGGAGAACTGGATGCGCGACATAATCGCAAGCTAATTGAACGAGCTCGAGGCGCGAGATGCACTGTGCGACGCGGAGCCGCGAACACCGGTTTAGGCTGCTTCGACATTTTCTGGAGCTTTCCAACGATCTCCCGTAAAAACGGAGCGCGAAACTTTAGCTTTCGTTCGCTTAGTACGTTTAATGGATATTCAATGCCGTTTATTACGCAATGCTAGAAATCTGATCGGCATTTTGCATTGGAGAACACGTATCATTTTCCTCCGGCGCGATCATTTCTAATTGATGATTTTAAAGAAAGTTTGCGAATGCGTTTTCGCAAACAAAATTAAAGCGCCAAAAAAAAGGTTAACTTTCAGCGTTGCAAGTGAAAGGCGTGATAAATATTATTTTTATTGAAAACAATTTTTAAATCCATGTAAAATGTCTTATTCTTTTGCTTATTAACAAACAGTAAGATAAAACAAACCAGCAAGTTGACAGCAAAAATTTGAAGCTAATTGTAATAGGGATAAATTAGAATCCTAAACTTAGCCGGCAAAAGTCTCAAGTATGCGCAAAAGATGAATGAAATTTATCTATATAAAATACATCGATAATCCCCAGAAATGAATTCCCTTCTAAAATCCGCCTATCCATCGCTCGAGCTTACTCACAAACGAAATAAAAAAGGAGATGACGATCGCCCGCAGACCCGAGAAATCTGTTTACCCGCCGGTAGCCTCCCTGAAACCTTCGCTGTATAAGGTCCGCCTTAATTCGCGCTAAAAAAGGAGCCTCCTACTTACGTCTCGAAAAAGGCGGCGGGGATCGATGCGTTATATATCGTCTTCGGCGACGTCGGTGGGGCAGCTTGGCTACAACACGACGCCTCGCAGCGGCGCTAAACAAGCGACTGACTGCGGCGGGTACTCGCGCACTTAGCCTCCTCGCGGTATAGGCTGCCGATCCTCGGCCGTGGTGGTGGCGCGCTTACTTTCACTCCACGTGCGCGCTCTCGGTTCTCTCTCTCTGGCTGTTTTTTTCCTTTTCTTCTTCGAGCCGCTCTTTGTGAAGGAGCGTCGCTGGGCGCGATCGCGCGGCTGCATTCGCGTCCGGGCTGCGGGAGGTGCTGGATTCCCGGAATGCTCGGGGAGCCGATGCGCTCGAATTTTCGCTTCATTCGGTCGTTTTTTAAATTTATTTTAAGTTTCTTTTATTAAATTATGAGTAATGGCGCGCGATTACAACTTTTCTCTCTAATAAAATAGCTGCCTGTTTTTGAAAGAGCCGATATACGGCTAATTATTTCGCACGAGCCAGGTCAGCGACCTCGTGATGCAGAGTTCGCAACAACGCCGAGATAAAATCTACGTAAACCTTGAAGATTGCGAAATACTTGGAAGCCAAAAACACCATTGCTTTATAGCAAACGCGCGCACATCTTCGAGGCCGACGCCTTGTATTGCCACACGACGAAACTCGCTGTGCTCTGCCCGCGAATTTACCTTTTTAATCACCTCGGATTGGATCAGCAAGTAAAGTCGAAAGTTTTCACGTTTTGTTCGGAGAAACCTGTTGCCGATGATCTCGGATAAGCCGGCAATTAAATAATGCGAGCAGTAATGAGTATTTGCAGTCCATCTGAGCGAAATTACTACATGTTAGCTCTGTAATTTCCTATGTAACTATACTGCAATTCTTAGTACACATTATATAATTAAAAACATGCTCCAGCTCTAATTCCTCTGTTTACATGCCAGCTTCTAAATATCTTAAACATCAGCATATTCGCTCGAATTAAACTACCAGCGCGTCATTTGTTAACGTTGACCGCGTTCCTCTCTCTTTCTCTCTCTACATGTCGAACAAATGAGCCGCAATGACGACGTTCTTCGCTTACTAAAACAATTACGTCAGCGAGCCTTCCGTACTTTTTACGACTCCCGCCGTCGAGAGTCTTTCGCAGTGCAGGTTTTCCTCGGGAGGATACGCCGATCGTTGGCGACTGTAAAAAAGTCAATTACGTTCTTGCACACCGAGGCAGAGGAAGCGAGCTGTAAGTATATTGCTTACACGAGAAGGCGTCCTTTTTTATTTCTTTCGAAGCTGCAAGAACCTGCGAATTCGCTCGTTTTCAAAAGATAAGAGTTCAAGGCGAGCTTTTACGATGAGCGCGACGAAAATAGCTCTGGAGGATGATTTCATCGGATGCATAAGTGGGATGACCTCTCGCTTAAATGGTGTTTGATAATGGAGTTGAGCGACGGGTTGGCGCGAGTTAAAATCGTGACAGTATTTTGTATTAACTAGCCATTAACATTGTCGTGTATAACTATAGATATTACGTAATCAAAGGTACTAATTTCTTTGAGTTCTAAGCTCTCTTCCAGCTATGTTCTGAATGCTAGCAGTTCGAAGCTTAGACCGGCATCATTAAATTCAACATTAATAATTTGTCACAATAAGTTCTCAATAAAATTATTTCTCATGACAAAAAATTAAGTTTGAACTTATTAGAATTTAGCTATTAAAATTTATATTTGGCAAAACGTTAGCCATTGAACTACTTTGCTGGTGTCCATTCATATTCAGCTGGAATACACACTGATATATACCGATCCTCCAGATTAAACTACTTAATAAAACAAATTTTCGCAAAATCGATTTCTGCAAAAAGAACATAAAATCTTATGCCTCGAGAGAGGCTTAAAGACCTCGCGGATGAAGACAGACGCGGCTTCCCCATTGTGCGACAAGGCGGCTGCCTATAATTAGCGGATGGCGGGTGAAAGTCACGAATATAGCGGCGCAACCGCAGTCACGGAAAAAAGCGTGCGGAGAACGTGCTTAGAGGCATTCGCACTTTTCGCCAGACGCTTCTCCCCCCCCCCCCCCTCTTAGAATTCGAAGCAGGAGAAAGAACGGCTTTGTAGAAAAATGCATTTTTGGAATAATTGTGCTTTTTTAAAGAAAGACGATACTTTAATGATTAAACAACGATATTGCTTGATTTTTATCTCATACTGTGTTATTGGTTTTTCTTTTTAAAATAATATTGTTTGTTAGATTTCAAGATAATATTGTACTTTGTGGACTGTATATAATGTCTCTGTCAAAAAGTGTTTCTTCTATTTTAGGATGAAGGGGTGTACACGTTACATAAAAAAAAATCTTCCGGTATTTATTGAAACTTCACAAAATTTGAGATATCTTTCTCAAAATGTTGTTTACCTAATTTTATTTCTCTTATCAGCGTTTTCTAAGATTCAATGAGATTGTTTTCTATTTTTCCATTTCGATAATTAAGTATACTAAGGAGAGTCTCAGTTTATTCTAGCAATACTATTAGAAAACCCAATTAAACTAAAAAAGGATGTTCAAACAGACTATAATCTCTGTCTCGCGATAAACTTGTCAAGCTCTTAAAAGCAAAAGTTTTATCTGCAGGAAAAAATAAAGCGGAAAAGTCCTCGCGCTGTAATGGATTTCTCACTTTTATCAACGGCAAGGTATCAACTGGCAGGCGCGTGGACATGACAAGCGTTTTGTTTTCTCACGCTTGGAACTTCATGACCTACGACAGCTTTATTACAAAAGATTTAATTTCACTTATTTTTACTTGTACCGTTACTTTATTGTCACTTTATAAGGTAAATCACAAAGTAAGACTATTCAAAAAAGTCGCTCGAAATTTAAATGATATTCTTAATTTACTGGATTTTACTAATTAGGTAATATTTTTTGACAGTAATTTAAAAAAAGGTGAAGGTCGAAAATATTTTTGAAATAATATATTATGAGCTGATTTGTATAAAATTCTATTTATTTTGTGGAGAATTATTCAATGTAGTTACTCAATGGTTTGAACTGAACATATTCGGCTAGTCCATTTGTATACATACATTATTTGTTAGTATTCATATAAAACTACATATACGCTCATTGCGTATACGCTATAAGTTATTAAATTTATTGAAAACTTTTTAAGAGCAAAAGGTATAATTTTAGTAATTTTTTAGGTGATCTTTTAATTACAGGAGAGGAATTAATTTTCCTCTGCAGGATTACATATGTGTACTTTTATGAAATTTTCTGAATAAATAAATACAATTATATAAATACAATTAAAATTTTAAACTTGTTAGTCCTTTTAATAAAAGCGAAAAAAGAAATACTTCATTCCTTATCCAGTTATAAATTATTGTTAAGGCTTTTACAGAATACTGCAGAATAATTTTGTACTAAACTTTCTTTATTTTTCACTAAACAAGATTGCGCAATAATTAAAGATCAATAATTAAACATCAATGCTCGCACGATAGGCAAACTTATTGCAGCATGTCAAACCGCGTCAAACTCTAGAGTATAGTTTAATATACAAAAACCGTAATAGTTTACGTAACCGAGGTTTGGGTTTGGGCTGTACAAAGGAGACGCGCTCTTTTTGTAGCTTATTCACATTGTGCGATTTTAGAGGTAGCTTTCCACAGTGACTGCGAAAGTACTTCCGATTGACCTCCCAACCCCCCAAACAAATAAGAGTCTCGGTCAAGTCGAGGGTAGGAAGTAGGCCATGGAGCAGTTTCCACTCCCTTGGCAACATAGGTTACAGCAGGATACGCAGGGTCATACACACCTGGGGTCTGCCCCCTAAAGCGATCTATAAAACATTTAATTATCCCCTTCTTTAAAACAATTAGTTTGGAATGAACGAACAAAATTTATAAGTATTTTTGGAGATTATGTTTATTATATGAAATCGATAAGCAGTCATCGGTACATTGGAACTAGTAGGTATTTATTCTATACCTATATTTTTTATTTTTTATTTTTTCTATGGTTATATTTTCCATTTTGTACAATAAAGATTTATAATGAAAAAATATAAAATTCCTTAAAAATTATTTGCTTTAACGAATGTTTTTTTCTTGATATTAGAATTATTCCAAGGTTTAAAAACTACATTGCTTTTTAGATTACAACTTTTATTAAGTAATACTCTGACAGAAAGTTAGCATAAATTAACCCTGTTTCTTTTTAAATTGAAATTCAGCCGTACGTAAACACTAAAATAACATGGTCAATCTATATCTAATATTTGATTTTAAAAAAAAGATAAATAGTTTATGTAATTCCGGAAATTTTCGGATTTTTAGATAATAGAACGAAACGAGGGAGGAGGCAGGGAAAAATTTCTCAACTTCGCGTTCGAAAAGTTCGGAAAAATAAAGCTCGACGACCAATTTCAAAAGTTTCAATACATTCATTCAATGTTTATAACATTCTTTTTATGACTTTGTTTTTACAAGTATAAGTATTATTTTACTACTACAATTTTTGCCAATTAAAAAGTTTATCAAAATCTTGTAGAGCATAAAGTTTTCATTGAAAAAAGTAGATTATTTTGATTGCATAAGAACTATTTATCGATATAAATCGACTCTTTCGGGGTGCGTGGAAAAAGAAAAAAGCGTCAGCGTTACGTTAGGAATATAAAAATACCCAGGAAGACAGATTCGACGTCAAGGTCACATAAAGTTTCATACAAAAATACGGCACCGAATCAATCGGCATCTAATTCGAAATAGCCGCGTGTGGGCAGGGCACAAGATTACGACATCGAGGAAGACGAATGACGTGAGATTAATGACACCTTCTCATGGATGCACTTGATTGAAATTCTTTCGCGTGAAGTTTAAAATTGCTTCCCCCTGGAGGAAGCTTTGTGATAGTAATTTTTGGAGTTGTTCTAAAAATTGTATTTGGAAAAATGTCTCGTTGTGTGAGTGTGTGTGTGCGTGTCCGTAGACGCCTGGGTTTCAGCTTCTACTGAACGGATTTTCATCGTTCTGAGCTCATTCTTTTTGTGTTTCTTTTGTGATGGCGGCAAAAAAATTCTGTTTTTGTTTCGCTTATTCGTTTTCGTGTTATCGCCAATTTTTGATTTTCGAAAAATTTAATTTTACTTTTTTTTATTGATAGGATTGAGATACACTGAGAAAAATTTTTTTGAAAAATTACTATTTTAATAGCACTCGTGGGACACAAGCATCTTTTAATAATTTTTACTATATATTTCGTAAATTTTACTATTTTATTTGTAAATTTTACTATATTATTTGTAA
>JAWWEM010048792.1:0-12130 GCA_035582935.1 Ormyrus thymus
ACCGTATCGTCAGCATATGATAGTATTGAAAGTTCAGGTAATTTATTTAGCATGTCGTTTATGTAGATGATGAATAACAGAGGACCTAATATTGTTCCTTGAGGTACTTCTGTTTCTATTGTCCGGAACTCACTATTCGTGTTGTTGATTTTAACTCTTTGCTTTCTGTTGTCTAAGTAGCATTTTATTAGTTTATGTGCATTTCCTTTTATTCCATAGTTGTATAGTTAGTGAAGAATTTTTAGTAAAGAATTATTGTAACTGTTAGTAAAGAATTTTTAATTATATGATACTAGTACTCCATTGGAATATTCCTGTAACATTCATATGACGGAGGGATAGGATGTAGTTAATTTAATTTAATTTATATATTGCGCAAATTATTCATTTTACAACTATATACACATATACTCGCATATTAACAACTATTATTGCGGAAAAAATTTTTTCCTCAACGGGGGATCGAACTCTAGACCTCCGCATTATGAGGCAGACGCCCTAGCCATTACTCTACGTAACGCTTACGATAGAAAAATTTTGATTTGAGTTATAATCTACATTGGCCGAAAGAAATCTGTGGAATAATTCGGAAGATTCCGCAGAAATATAACACTTGGAATATTCATGAAATATTTACGAAATATTTCATAACTATTCTAAAGGTCATTCGACGGAATATTCCACTGAATTATTTACGGAAACTTCATGTAAAATGTCATGAAATATTTTATGAAATATACATGAAATATTCCAGTACAGTATCTTATGAAAAATTTGATATATTCCAGAAGCATTTCACATATCGATAGGGATATAATATTTCTTAAGCCTTTCAAAAAAATTCCGAAAGAATTTTACAAAATAATTCAGAAAATATTTTACGGAATATTTACTGTGACATTTGGTAAATCTTTCAAAAATATTTCTGTGAAAGGTACTCCAAAAATACTCCAAAAAATTATTTCGGTAATATTCCAGGAATATATTAGTAAATTATTTTGTGTAAGGTTTAGTACTTAAGTTATATGTCAGTAATATTTCACCTGCCAGCACGGACGTCACATTTCTGACATGTTCCATAAACATTCTATCGGAAAAATTCAAAGAAACCGTTCATGAAATTTTTAATGAAATACTTACTGAAATATTTACTAAATCTTTCAGAAATATTTCAATGAAAGGTTTCAATAAAATTCTTAATACTCCATAAAAATATTCCGGAAATATTCCATAAACTTTCCCGCGGAAGATTTCAAAGAAAGAGTTTGTAAATATTTTGATGAAATACTTTCTAAAATATTTACTAAATCTTTCAGAAATATTTCAGTGAAAGGTTTCAATAAAATTCTTAATATTCTTTGAAATCTTCCGATAGAATGTTTATAGAATATGTGAGAAATGTGACTTCCGTGCTTGCAGATGAAATATTACTGACATATAATTTACATATTCCTCAAAGTATTTCTTTGAATTAAGTACTAAACCTTACATGAAATAATTTACTTATATATTTCTGGAATATTTCTGGAATATTACCAGAATAATTTTTTGGAGTATTAAAAATTCCAAAAAACGTTCCACTGAAATATTTCTGAAAGTTTTTATAAAAGGTTTCAGTAAATATTCCGTGAAATATTTTCTAAATTATTGTCTTGTACGATTCCTTCGGAATTGTTTTGGAAGGCTGAAGAAATATTATATCCCTATCGATATATGCAATGGTTCTGAAATATAAGATAAATTTTTCATGAAATACTGCAATAGAATACTTCACGAATATTTCATAACATATTTCATGAAATCTTACATGAAGCTTCCATATATAATTCTGTGAACTATCTCGTTGTATAATCTTTATGATACTAATGAAATATTTCGTAAATATTTCATGAATATTCCAATTATTATATTTCTGCGGAATTTTCTGAAATATTCCACTGATTTCTTTCGTGCTGTGTGGGTAGTTGGACCACCTCTTTATCTTACACCATGGGAAGAACTGTAGCACGCACACTGCGTTAATCAATATAGTTAATGATATTAAGGAAGGATTGACGAAAAGGAATTCACTGTTCTAGTATACATTGACTTTTCCGAAGCCTTCGACTGCGTAAATATTAATTTACTTAGTTTTAAACTTCGTAGCCATGGGTTTTCAATAACGACATCAAACTGGATCACTTCATTCTGATCCAATCGCACACAGTCAGTAACTGATCCTGATTTGCCTCATCATTACGCTGACGATTTTCTAATCTATCTTCATTGTCGTTTCTCCGAACTCTGCCCTGTAATCCGTAAAATCAATGTCGACCGTAACCATGTACAGTGCTGGTCAAAATTTGGATTTCATACAAAGTTTGCTTTCAATAAACTTAATCGGCAGAAAGACAGAAATTAATATCATTAATCAAATGATTTTTAGAAATAAATTAATCTTAGGAACAAAAATTCCGATAATTGAAAGGGAAGAGTTTAGAGTTGAAATGCTTTCCTTTCCAAACTAGCAGAATCTTGACTAAGATTTAGTAGCTTTTTTTCGACCGCAGGGCGACATTTTTTATGTAGCGCCCGTAATCAATCATCATTCTTTTATAAGCAAACGAGAGTCAGCCGATTGTTTACATTTTTGAGAATCTGTTATTTGCGAAAAATAAATGTTGTTAGTGCGTCCATTACTTGTGACCTTTTATTATATGTGAAAACAGATTATAAATATTTGCAAAAATGTAAAATTGCTACCAAAAAGGCAAGAAAATTCTACGTTCCAGAGACTAGTCATCCATTTGCCAAATTAATTTCAGTAAAGCCGAAAAGTACATATCTATATTTACGCTATCCTGATGGGCAATTATTTTTCAATCGCCAAATGAAGGGATTTTACATTTGTCACCGGAATGTCAATTCGTTACCGACACTAACATTTATAACGAAAATTTAAACCGAACCATCGGCAGAGTCGTTCTGCCTGAAATTTTATTGTCTTTATATAATATTACCAAACATAAGGAATCTAAAGAAGTGATTACCATAGCGTAGCTTTTAAGACAATTCAACAATGTGAGTACGAACACTGAAATTTTTCAAGAAATTTTAATCTGCATTCTAATTATTGTTATGATTGCAACATTTATTCAATTATCAATCTGGATCATGAGGTGCAGAGAAAAGAGTAAGTTCGATATTCGTACTACGCCCACTAGACAAAGTAATACGTATGTTCCAATGAAACCTACGGATCCTTTTTAGCTATTGAACTTACCGAAGTTTCAACTGTACGAAAATACACCACCGCCGAGACCAGTCTGTTATGAGAATCATCATTATCAAAATTAAAGGATCTTTCGTCAAGTTCTGAAGAAAGTAATGAAAATAACGTATAAAAAAATCAGGAAAAAACTAGAGTATAAGAGCATTTGGAATTCAATAAATAAAAAAAATATAATATTTTCTAGTATATAAGATCAGATTAATCAGAAAAATTGTTAAATTGTAAGCGCAAGTGTGAATTTTAAAAATTAAGGGAAAAGGTTACAAAAAATACGAATTGTTAAGCAGAAAAATAATTATAAAGAAAATTCTGTGCAACGAAAAGATTATCTTTTAATATTCAAAAAACAACTATTTGACAATGTTTTGGGCATTTTCTATGGTAATTTGAACCTTTCAAATAAAGGTTAAAGCACTTATATATTAATATCTAAGTGCCAGAAATAACTTTTCCGACGAATTCAAGAGTGTCAAATCTAGTCAATGAATAGTATGTAAGTATCGAAGGCCCAAAAATCAGACCGCCCTAAGAGTGGATCGATCAGTATCGCTAAGTAACTATTGGTCATTTAAGGAGGTATTATCCCATCATTTGCCTTTAAAAAACACCTGAAGCAGAAAATCCTTAGTATTAAGAGTTATAAAAAAATACATATTAAAAATATAGTTTATTGTGATAAAATGGGCCCAAACTGTAATCTGTAGGCCCATTTGATCCAGAGATATAGCTATCTCAAATAGTTTTCTTTGGCGTAAGCCCAAGACTTAACCGGTAGATGGATTGTCATCAAACAGAGCTTAAAATCTTTGTTTCTTATATCATTCCAGACTGAAGCTGTTTTTAAGTTGAAATATTTTGGTTTATTATTTTTCAATTAAGAAAAACTGAAAAAATTTATTAGTTTTAACAAATTTCATGAATTTTCTCAATTTTTTTTTAATTTAAAAATAGTAAACCAAAATATTTCAACTTAAAAGCAGCTTCAGTCTGAAAAGATATAAAAAAACAAAGATTTTAAGCCCTACTAAATGACAATCCATTTATCGGTTTAGTCTTTGGCTTACGCCAAACTTCAGAAATCTAAAGTTTTCAAGAAACAACAAGAACAGAACTTGTTGTTTTCTTCTAAAAATGTTCACCCGCATTAACACAATTTTTAAACTATAATTACCACTAGTTTTCTTGAAAGTCAACAAAAACGATTAACTTCTTCTTATCGTACTCCAATGTCATGAAGATAAACTAACATGACTCTTCTCTATTATCTCTCTGTCGAACCCTGTCATTGAAGCATTGAATTAACTATTGACAAAGAACAACAGGATCATTACTATAAACTAATATCTGCATGATGATTCTCTCTTCAATAAGTGGAAGCTTGTAGTGGTCCATGCGCATGATTATAAAAGTAGCAAAATGTCTGTAGTATTAGACTATGCTGGCTTAGGGCTTAGAATTACGTAACTGTAACAGCACTTGTTGCAGCAAATGCACTTTTAATATTAATCATGGCTAAATAAGACCTAAAACAGAAAAATGAAAGTTCTTTTTTTAACTTGACAGCTTGATAATGGAACTTTCAAAGGGACTAGCCGGATAAGATAGTCAAAAATGCCCCAACGGTTTTACCAAAGGGACATCGGGCTCGTGTAGGGCTTGATGAAAAATTCTTAAAAACAGGTTTTCTGTCAATTCTTGATAAGTTAATTAAAAATACCGACGTTTCCTTTTCAAATGAAATCCTTTTCAAGGTACAAAATAAAAATTAGGCAAAGCCGAAGTGACAGCCAGACTGACTATTACCTGTTATTTAGCTGAAGTAAAATGCATAAAATATCGCAAAATATAAAGTTGTTCAAGCTCTGTTAGTTGTTTCAAGCTCTGTATAGCTTATGTACTGTTATTCCTACATACCAAGAGTGGAAAAAAAGATCACATGAATTCTATGTCTTCCGTTGAAATAAACTTTAGAAAAATATAAAAAATCTTGATGTTACACGCAAAATCATAGGAAAAGCAGATGACTATATCATTTTTTACCGTATTCCATAGTTAGGAGTATCTAATTTCGGTATCAAATATGATAATACAAACCTTTTTTGCTGTATCTCATAGCATAAATGACTAAAAATACCGAAAAATATGGAAAAAACGAGTTTTTAATTTTTTTAACCATTGCGCACCAATTTTAAAAATCTGAAAAAATTCAAGAATATAGAAAACAATAAAATAAATAAAATAAATTTTTTGCAGCCCAGCGTCATTTCTTGTTTCTTTTAAATGAATTTTAAAAATTTTAAATCGTTCTGAAAATTCGAATTTAGCGTAAAAAAATATGAAAAAATTTGAGTAGATTGTTCTTTTAAAGACAAATTTTTTGATGTCCCGCTGGTTCCGCTAGCTATCTTAGAAGCTGATACATCATGAAATGACTTTTCGAGACCTTTTTGGGTCTACAGATTTCGTCAGATGAGTTTTTCAGCAAGTCCTACTGAGCCCGATGTCCCTTTGGCAAAACTGTTGAGCGCATTTTTGACTATCTTATCCGGCTAGTCCCTTTCTCTGCTGTGGAATAGTACTATTGAATTCAAGGGTATTTTCTTGTCGATCCTTGAAGATTCTACACCTTACTTTATTATAGGATAAACAAACACTGTTAACTACAATGCACATATAACACTGACTAAAAGAAATCGGTTGTCAAAAAGTAGTTGCGACGACCGTGGCGATACGACTGAAACGTTATGTTTAAAACTCTACATTTAAACTTTTTGTATTAAAATTTATTTTATAGTAATAAGAGCCATTTTTAAAAATCTTTATAAATTTATATATTGTTCTGATAACATTTATTAATAAATTGTAATGTTTTTAGAAATTATTTCAAAAAATCAAAAATTACAAATTTTTATATTATGTGATATTACTTCTTTAATTTTTTAAATTTTTGCATAAAAATTTATTAGGTGTATAACTTTGCTTCCGCGGTTTTTCCAAATAATTTGAGGCTTTATTCTTAAAAAGTGATTAACTATTTATGATTCAAAGTACTGTTCGTCACTAGCCACTACTTTTTGCCATCTTTCTGGCAATTGTCGGATACCATCTCGAAAAAACGATGCGTCTTTTGAGGCGATCCACGAATCGATCCATTCTTTGACTTCTTGATAAGAGTGGAAATGCTGCTCAGCTAGGCTATGTGCCATCGATCGGAACAAATGGTAGTCGGAAGAAGCAATGTCTGGAGAGTACGATAGGTGGGGTAAGACTTCCCATTTTAGGGTTTCCAAATATGTTTTGACGAGTTTTGCGACATGTGGCCGAGCATTGTCATGTTGCAGGATAACTTTATCGTGACTCTCTCGGTACTGTGGCCGTTTCTCCTTCAATGCACGGCTCAAACCCATCAATTGGGTTCGATACCGGTCCCCTAAGATGGTTTCACTCGGTTTCAACAGCTCATAATATATCACACCTAGCTGGTCCCACCAAATGCAAAGCATAACCTTGGCACCGTGAATATTCGGTCTGGCCGTTGACGCGGATGCATGTCCGGGCATTCCCCATGACTTTCTGCGCTTTGGATTGTCGTAAAAACCCCTTCCGATTCTGCCTTTGAAGCAACTGTTCACAAGCAAAGAAACGGCGTTCAACGTCTCTTGGCTTCAATTCGTAAGGAACTCAATTTCCTTGCTTCTGAATCATTCCCATGGCTTTGAGGCGTTTCGAAATTGCTTGTTGAGTGACTCCCAATGATTTTGCTAGTTCTTCTTGAGTTTGGCATGAGTCTTCAGCAAGTAATGCCTCCAGTTTCATATCTTCGAAAATTTTCTTTCTTCCACCGCCATGCCGATCCTCGACATCATAATCACCGCTCTTAAAGCGTCGAAACCACTCTTGACACGTTCTTTCACTAAGAGCAGCCTCACCGTAAACACATGGGAGCATTCGGTGAGCCTCAGCCGCAGTTTTCTTCAATTGAAAACAGAAAATCAACACTTCCCGCAAATGACGAGAATTTGGCTCGAAAACTGACATCTTCGATCGAGAACACACTTCTGATGCAAACACAAATTCAATAATATGGTGCTGTCGTTATGTTAATAGATGTCGAAACTTACTGTATGAAATGTTTGACCTGCCTGTTTCAACCGGCACTTACCGCTGCAGTTATCTATCGCAAAACCGCGGAAGCAAAGTTGTACACCTAATATTTTCATACAGATTATAGCATCTGTAATAAACAAATTTTCGATTATTTGAAATTTTTTCAGTTTAATAAAAAAAAAATCAAGGAACCCCTTAGTCCAAATTTTCCTTCCTTTTTCTAGGCGATTTTCCATTTTCCCGAGCTACTCTTGCACCTGACTTCTAGGAGGAGCTGAGTTTTAAGACAGTCATCAGTCTTAGCAGCTTAAACTTAGAAATATTAGAGCCTTAATTGTGGAAATGGAGAACTTCTGTCGTAATGATTTCGAGCTGGAAGAAGAAGTTGAAAATTGTCCAAGTCTGGACATTCAATTCCTCTTCGTAGCCTGCTACGGAGAGATCGGTTTTGCATTTCTGACTACGGACGGACTGTGTTGTGAGTGCCGCGAGCCCTTACCGGTATGGCGGAGTTGTCGTCCGAGTTTCAGAGCGTTTTATCAGGCCCACGGACTGGGAATGCCTTTCTATCGCGCTTTCAGATGTGATCGAGCCGATCACAAGAACGATCTTGACGTCTTTGAATTTGTATGCGGCAAGTGTAGTGGAATCCCTCTACTCATCTTCAAGGGCTTTAACCGCCACCGGTGGGACGTAGATGACGAAGTAAGGGAGCTTTCTCGTCAAGAAGTAGATTCAGCTGAGTGCAGAGATGCACTCATAGACAGACTCATAGATGGGGTATAGGTATAGAGGTATAATATAAGGTAGATCGTTTAAGGAATAGAAAGAGAGAGAAGACTAGAGGGGGTATTTGTCTTTGTCTATTGGAGTTGCCAGAGAAAGATAGCTGTCTCCTACTCATTTCCTTGCTTTCTGTTTCTCTGTTTCTTCTAAGCTTCCTTACTCTATCTTATATTATATCTCTATGGGTATAGGACGAATATAGAGCTCGGATTCAACAAGAGCTGAGTGATTGATTGGTACCACTGCCGTGGGAAAATCCACCGAATCGCCGGAACGAAGAAGTCATCAAGGACTGGGACCAGCTGCTTGCCGAGGAAGACGATAATGCCGAAACAATTATGATATCGAAGCCAGAAGTCATTATGAAAAATTACAAGCATTTACAAATATTTTTTACTTTTAGTCTGGCACAATATTTTGTCGCCAATTCATAATACAAACGTTAACAATTTAAAAAGAGAACATTAATATAAGTGTTGTTATAGATTTATTGGATTCTTGAAAAAACTTGTGAATAATAAACGGGAAAAATTGAATGCGTATTTAAATAAGGCTAAATAAGGCAGGTGTTGACGAAATTCCTCTAAATATTCGCAAATCACAGAGGCGAAATACAAAATTTACGCGATTTGATGGATCAGTCGAAGATTTAATATTCGACCAAGACTATAATATGAAAATAAAAATATTTGATCCAATAATTGATTGCTTGTGTTGAAATCATAGAGGTATAATATAAGCGTCGCGATGGCAATACGCGAAATCGTTTAAGGAGTAGAAAGAGAGAGAAGGCGGGAGGGGGATATGTGTCCTTGTCTATAAGAGCTGCCAGAGAAAGATAGCTGTCACCTACTCATTCCCTTTCTTTCTCTTTCTCCGTTATGCTCTCGCTTTGAAGTTTGCCTACTCTATCTTATATTACATCTCTATGGTTTAAATATTAAAAACGCTAGATTTTGAAACGCAACTACTGAAATATCTTTATTGCAATAATGTATTTGAATATAGAATGTTGAATTGTTTAATGGATATTTGAAAAATGATTCTATTATACTTCTCCTTCTCAATAAGACCGCGTTGCATCTTCTTTGCTCCAGTAAACTATAAATAAAAAAAGAAAACCACGGCACTATTGAGAGGAGGGAGTGTAATAGAACAATTGAATTTTTTAATTGAAACTTACCGATAGACGATAAAGATGTTTCTTCCACTGCAGCAAGACTACTATTATGTATCGTAAGATGATGTATGTCTAAACCTAAGAATACAAATCCTTGCAATTTGGGCATATTATTGTGTCTCAGCTTTAAATAAAAAATAATAGAATTTTGACGTTTTTTAAGACCGTCCATAGCTTTACTTATATGATGAAAATCTGTAAATTCGCATATAACATCTAAACCATTTTTTTTTATACTACAAGTGCATGGTAGAATGTCATTGGGTGGTGGACATTGCTGAGCAATTTGTGCTTTGACAAGGTATTTCATTAATTGTAATAATATTCCTAATAATAAATATGCTGGAAGTTGTCGTAGAAGAGGCATCTTCTTAATGTTATACTTTTGTTTAGATAAGTAAATGCTAAACCTAAAAACATTTTAGCAATATTTAAAATATTAAAATAATTTGAGTCTATTAATATGAATTCATGTTCTCAAATACAGTTTTTTAGGATTTATGATTTACCGATATTATATAATTCCTTTTAAATTAAAATTTTAATATGTTCTAAGAATTCGAATTTGTATGAGTTTTTAATTAAAGCTTTTACTTTTGATTTGATCTTATGCTAGTTTACTTTATTTCCTTTCAACTTGATTCAGAACACCAGTTTCGTGAAATAAAGTATTCTCGATTCATCGTTTCTACTCTAAGATAGAAGTTCTGATTGGACAGAATAGGGTTTTAAACAACTTTAATATAACTTAAATAATAGTCATTTGTTCTCTTCCTCGCCGTCTTAGTCGCAAATAATCTGTAGCGAATAAGCGGTTTGCGAATTAGTTCTTTGTGAAACGAGAAATTTGGTTCAACACACAAAGATTTCATGCGCGAGTACGCTAAAAGCTAGCAAGGTTTCACTCAACCACGACGGGCGTACTCAAAAAAATCGGGGGTAAGAGCTGACGCTTAAAATAATGATTCGAACATTATATATATATTTGTAAATAGGGGTTTATGACGACCGATGGGTTATTCTACATAAGACTATCTCGCTCCCACTTATGGAAAATTATGCAGACCGTCGTCATAAACGGAAGTTCCCTCTCGCACTTACTAAGGAAATAATCTTCCCTCTTTGTCTTGGGCTCCATAAACCCCGATATTTATTAATATGGGTGTTAAAAAGTGTTCTTCTTTTCGTCAAAAATGTTCCTTTTTAACAGTACTAATGAATCAAAAAAAAATTTTTTGTGTATTTTGGTTTTCCGATTTTTTTTTTTTTTTTTGTTGTTAGAGTAACAGTCCTTTTTCATAAACTTCACTGATCCAAGTGCATTAAAAGTATTCATTGAATATTCTGATAGGATACTGCTAAAATAATATTGCATATATATTATAAGTGAGTATAATATATATACACTTCCTGATCGAATATAAATTTATTTTCGGGTTTCCTGCATCATATTGCCTTAATCAAGCCATAATCATGAGCCCGACCTCACTAAATTTCCCTCTCCGAGACTTAGCCGGAGGAAGCGTTTGTTTCGGTTATTGAATAAATTGTTGTCTGATTTCAAATAGTTGTCTTGTGTGTTAAATTTTCTAGACCACGTTCCGAGAAATGGTGTAAAAAACTCTACATCATAAAGAACTTATTGTATCCCTAATACACTACAATTTTAATTTTCGGGTGTTGGCATTTTCTTGAACATGATCTGATATAATATGTATCTGATATGATATGATGAAAATAGATTAGACTATGATTAATGCAATGCGATACAGGAAACCCGAAGATAACTTTATATTCGATCAGGAAGTGTATATATATTATACTCACTTATAATATAATGAAATATTATTTTAGCAGCATCCTATCAGAATCACATTTGACCCAAACAAGCGAGACTCCTGGTCAACTTTGTCTAGGTCTTCGAGTTGTCATCAGAGAGAATTGTTGAGTATCTGCACTTATAAAAACGTACAAAGTATTTCTACTTCCATCCAATTTGAAGATTTAAAATAGTTTACTGCACATTTTCCAGATTCTTCATGTCTACTTTTTCAATCTCTGAATCCATTTAAATTTACAGCAAATGAACCTTTAGCTATGGTGCACGTCAAACAAAATTAGATAAAGCTATTAAATTTATTACAACGCCAGTCAATAAATCAATTATAATCACTGCAATTAATGTTTTTAAATAAATTCTTCCATAATGAAGAATGAACTTTCAAAAATTCTTAATTAAATCAACAGGCCTCCGGATTCCTCAAATCACTTCTAAGATTGTTAATTTTTCTCTTTACAGCATGACAACTTTTTAGCTGCACGTTTCTCTCTCTGGATCTGCGTTTTATTTACAATTTTTATTTTCTGATATAATTTTGAAAGAAATAGAATGTGTCAGCCGACAAATGAAGTTAACAAATAAAAGCAGCCAACATGCAGTGTATACTGTTTATGGGCCATAATATTAAGGTATATTCTTACTGTTGAATTCTGACGGCTGCTTACGCAGTATGCTCAAGTTTTAGACAGCAATGAAGAAAATTTATATTGTATTGAATACATGTTTTTAAGGGCGTTATATACCCATTTTTTTAGACACTTTAATCACCTGTAAAAAAGAAATTTTAATCAGTAATAGATTAGTCTATTAATATAATAAAAATGTAGCTCATTCTTAATCAAATGAACCGAGACAGAGGTCTGTAGGTTCATTTGATTCAGAGATATTGCAATCTCAAATTTTTTCCTTTGGCGTCAAATCCTGTTTAAACCAATTGATGGATTTT